>JAVTVY010032825.1:0-14149 GCA_036873755.1 Hanleya hanleyi
AAACCCTAATGTCAAAATCTCCTTGAAGGTCACGGAGATGTCGATTTATTGCTGATCAGCTGATTTCCAGGACAGACAGACATTATTTCGGCTCTTTTCTCTTCGAAATTCTTGTAATTTGCTCAATACAAATAAATATTTAAATTGACTCTGAGTTTTCTGTTGGCATTATTTCAGCAATATTATGCACTAAAATCTGATGATTCGAAATAAAACTAGGAAATTTTAATGCTTGGGCGATGGTAACACAGCACTATACAGTGGGCCTTCTTTGTCTTTATCTTGTGGTTTCAACAACGACTGTCATTTTTCAATACCTCCGGAATCATAGGAGGCATTTGAATCGGTTCCATCTTCTGTCGTCTCTGGTTCTGGGGGTTTTAACATGGTTTGTAACATCTCGTCTATATCATCAAAACTTTGGTATACATCTGGAGTAACATCCGGTGTGGTTGTTGTCAAGGCGAAGAAATTATCCAGCGGCGATGTTTCTGGAGGATGTTCACAATGAGTTGGTGCAGGGTAGTTCTGGGGTTCAGGTAAAGGTGAGAATAAGTGGTTGATTATATCATCTAATGGGGTTCATCGTGTACCAAATTCATGATACTGTCGAAGCGTTGTACTTGATTATCATGATTTGTGAACAAATCTGATGTGTTGTCAATATCCATGAGTTGTGTCAAGGGTAAATCCATGACTGGGCACTCAGATTAATTGTGAATAATTAAAAAAATGTGGTATTTATAGTGTAAGACACGTGCGCACGCGCAGCGAAAACACTCTGGTTGTATCGTGTGCTACGCTGCTGAAGAAAAAATATATGTGTGTTTGTTTAACAATTATAAACAGCTTTTCATTTTACAATAAATGTCAGGGCACGTGTAAATTTTATTACAAGTTAAACTCAGGCAATTCATTAGTGTTATATTTAAAAATTTAACAACCTAACGCTAGAATATATGATTATTTTATTAATTTTTAGGCATTTTAAAAATCATAAAGTTAGTGTACGGTAGTCTAAAACCCAGGTACATTGGAAATAATTTAATTTTCCTGGCTAAAAAAAAAAATACGTGTACACTATGGATTAGTCTTATCATAATTCCGAGAAAATTGTAACGGATTTATGGAAAAAAAAATAGGAAATTTTATGCTTGAGCAATGATAACAAACACACTCATATACAGTGAGCATAGCTTGCACTCATTCACACTTGGCGGCCATGCATATCTTGTACTCATTGACACTTGGCGGCCATCTTGTCCCACCTCCCACATCTTGCACTGACTGACACTGGCGGCCATTTTGTACCCACCTCCCACATGGCGGCCATCTTGTCCCACCTCCCACATGGCGGCCATCTTGTACCCGCCTCCCACATCTCACTAAAAGTATAAATACGTGTATATTGTGACATTTATTCACCCATACAATCATGAATTCAACAAGACGTGCGCTGTTTACACAACACCCCGCTAGGGACCCGAGAAATGCTACAGAACACAGACAGCTGGTTAGCGTTCAGGAAAATGATGGAATGAGGGTAACCACCAGTTTTCAAAGGGAATTGGAAAACGAAACAACCATCTTAACACGCAGTACAGAAGAATTAGAACAACTCCGGCGAACTGTCGAAGAAAATGCACAATTGGAAAGACTAAGGGATGAACATGACGCAGAAATAAGCACGATGGAAACCATACAAGAACCTGATGATGACTCAACTGATGAGGAACTACAAGATGAACTGCCATGGTTAAATAGTAGACGTGGGCCAACGACAACGCCTGGTGAAATTCCAATGATTTCAACTACCGCCGAAACTCTGCCACAACAATGCTGTGGGTGTGAAGCCGAGGTAACCCGCCTGAACAACTTGATTAATGGACTGAAAGAAGACCTGATTAAAATGGACGAGGAGATTCACAGACAAAACAAACAACTGGATAAAGAGCAGCAAATATCACGCTGTAGCATATGTACAGATGCCGAAAGCGAATTTGCTGTTTTACCATGCGGTCATTTATGCCTATGTGCGGGTTGTTGGGTGACACTGACGTGTGTAGGAGACATGTGCCATTGCACTGAGGCCGGCGAGAACCATCTGAAAATAAAATGTCCAATTTGCCGGAAACATGTAGCAGGGATAAAGAAAATCTACCGTGCCTAAGTGTGGTGGTGGAGTAACACTAACGGCCCTTTTCAGGGCCAACCATCTTCCCCGGAAGAGGAACTTCTAACTTTGCACAAAAATTAACATCAGACCCCATCATTGTTATCCCCAAAGAAAAAAAATTCAATTTTTTCAATTTTTTAACAATTAAATATTGAAAAAACGGAAAAAGGGGAATTAGAAGGGGGGACAAGGGGGAGGGAAGGTTGATGGAATGGCCAAAATTTTTTTTTTTATTTTAAAAACAAGGAAAAAAAGATTCATGGAGCCAAAAAAAATCTTTTTCATTTTATATGTTTTTTAACAATTAAATATTGAAAACAAGGCAGGGAAAAAGGGGGCGGGGTCGGGAGGAGGGAAGGTTGATGGAACAGCCAATCTAGGGAAGCCCCTAATGGGCCAATGGGGTCGAGTGAGGTATCAAATTGAAGCTTAGGTGAAGGGGCATCTGATGCACTGGGTATGGGATTGAACTATCACCCTTCTGCGCATGCGCGGCAGTGAAGGGGTATAAAAATAGCCTTTTTTGAGCTGGGGAAGCCTCTACTGGACCGATGGGGTATTTGCATGCGCACAATCACCCTAATTCAACCCCATACTCAGTCCATCAGATGCTCCTTCACCTAAGCTTCAATTTGATACCTCACTCGACCCTCTACCTGCAAAAATTTTTTTTAGCTGCTTCAGGAGTGTATAAATACACTCTTTTTTTAATTTGGAGGTAGTGGGTCGAGAGAGGTATCAAATTAAAGCTTAGGTGAAGGAGCATCTGATGGACTGAGTATGGGGTTGAATTAGAGTGATTCTGCGCATGCGCGGCCCCCCAAAGGTGTGAAAATATACGTTTTGGCATTTAGGGAAGCCCCTAATGCACCAATGGGATGGAGTGAGGTATCAAAGCGAAGCATTCATGAAGGACGATGTAATGGACTGGGTGTGAGAAAAATGATGATGACGTCATGACTAGGGGCTCAGGTGGATGAAAAACTGCTACGGAGTAATAGTCTGTTAAATTTGCACTGGTAAAATCGAAAAAAGTAATAGGGATGGCCACAGCTGATACAAGCGGCTAGGCAGGCAGGAGGACTGGTTGGCGGGCTGGCTGGCTGATGAAGTCAGGTCAGGTAAGTCAGATTGAATACACCCTTTCCCTAAAAATCAACTCCTTTTATACATTTTACTACTGGCGGCCATCTTGTACCCACCTCCCACATGGCGGCCATCTTGTACCCACCTCCCACATGGCGGCCATCTTGTACCCACCTCCCACATGGCGGCCATCTTGTACCCACCTCCCACATGGTGGCCATCTTGTCCCACCTCCCACATGGCGGCCATCTTGTACCCACCTCCCACATGGCGGCCATCTTGTACCCACCTCCACATGGCGGCCATCTTGTACCCACCTCCCACATCTTGCACTGACTGACACTGGCGGCCATCTTGTACCCACCTCCCACATGGCGGCCATCTTGTACCCACCTCCCACATCTTGCACTGACTGACACTGGCGGCCATCTTGTACCCACCTCCCACATCTTCCACTGGCGGCCATCTTGTACCCACCTCCCACATCTTCCACTGGCGGCCAAAACTCCTTTTATACATTTTACTACTCGCGGCCATCTTGTACCCACCTCCCACATGGCGGCCATCTTGTACCCACCTCCCACATCTTCCACTGGCGGTCATCTTGTACCCACCTCCCACATGGCGGCCATCTTGTACCCACCTCCCACATCTTCCACTGGCGGCCATCTTGTACCCACCTCCCACATCATGACACTGGCGGCCATCTTGTACCCACCTCCCACACATCACGCATGCGCACACCGCCCCAATACCGCCCCATTTTACACACTTATGACGTCACACAAGGTTCTGCGCATGCGCAGTGAGGCGCTAACTCATCAATTTGCGTTATGTATACTACTACCCTTCTCCAAGAAAAACAAATATTGAGATATCCCATGGTGTAAGAATTCCCTGCAGACATCCCAAGTATGTGTTATCGTTCCAGCAGACAAGGCCCCAAATAATATAATATAACATTTACATTTACATTTACCAGGTGCTGGTTAAGGACTACTTCCTCCTGTTTCTATATCGACTTACTCCTCCACTGGAATTACTTTAGATGATGTCTTCAACAAACACAAGCAGTTTCTCAAGGATAGAGGTATTTCCCTTCCTACCACTTATACCAGTAGACCAAAATGTACTGGACTCCCAAAATGAATTAAGGATGTACGCTGGTGGTAAATCAAAGTAATTAACTTTTTGAATAATGTGTGTTTTTGCATTCATAATTGTGTAATATGAGAAAAAAATATGGGTTGGTCTGCATTTTTTAGCTGTAGGCAACGTTAAGTGGACTGACCCATGCTCAATTTGATAACCCAGAAATCATAGGGAATAGCCCTAGTTTTGAAGCATATTCATGAAAAATTGATATAAATACTATTTAACTTTTTCTTATATTCTAGCTATTTGCAGATAATCCCAATGTCTATCAAAATTTATCAAATTGGACGGATGTTGCTATGCAAAATTCTCGGCTAGAAGGCCTTTAAAGGAAACCGCTATCTCTTAACATAGGAAAGGGAGATAACCAATAGAAAAAACAGGCAAAATGGCTGCCAAAGCCAAAAACCACCAGCGGACATCCTTAAACACCATACAAAGCTGGATTTATATCTGGTTCCAGAAGCTGTACAACTAAACTTTTGTCCACTTTGTTGACAAGAGTCCTGCAAGCAGTTAAATCATTTTGAGGGAATTATTGTCCTGCCATTTCAAGAAATTCTGATGTCGCAAGCGAGTGGGCACTTAAAAACTCAAAAAGTCAATCGGAAGAACTAAATAGCAAAGGCCACATACCCTATAGACATGTATCTACTTTGGATAGCTCGACTCTCTATACTACTAATCCCTTGGTGGTTCAAGTACTTTACCAATATCACGAAAGTGTGCTGGCTTACATTGATTGCTCTATTTAAAAGGAGGATGGAGTCCGTCATCCTGGCCGGAGACGCTTGGCAGCTGGCTACGGGCACAGGGTTCAGAGTCTTCTTCAAAAAAGAGTTTTATCTCTGTTTTACCTGGGCGGCGCCCGGCGTCGGTGAAGGTCGTTCCTTTTGTTATCAGAGCTTACGCGAAACCGTCTGCGTGAAATTCATGTCTCAATTCCATTTCTGTTTCTCTCGATAATATGAATAACCCGGCTCGGTCTCGCATTCTGGGCATTCTATGGGGAATAAATCTGTGTGGTTGTTGAAACGATAAATAATTTGTGTTCGTTTGTGCGAATTAGAACAGAAAATACATACTTGAGTTCACTGCGGAAAGCGACACCATACCACTACTTTAAGAGGCGCCACTAAGATTCACCCTATCAAGTTTTAGTTGGAATCAAAGCAAGTACGAAACCACCTCCAATATGCTCCCTCAGTTTGGTTTCCTGTTAGTGACCAACCCTAAGCAAACCTAGAGCAAATTCACTCTTATTGACACTTGGGTTACCTATAGCTAGTACGGCTGACGAAGAGGCGTTTCAAGACTTATAACACTAAGGTATGGTGTTCTGTTTGTGCCAAGTTGATCTCGCGCGTCGATTTGCAAAACTCGACTCGCGACGCGAAAAGTCGACGTCGCGTTTTGAAGCGCGACGTCGACCTCCGTCGCGCGTCGACTCTTACCAAAGTTACGGAGCCGTATACTGTGCACCAGTTCATAGATGTTACTCGACAACTCGACTGGACACATGAATTGACGCGTTGTTTTTGACGACTTGACGTTTACTCTTTAACATTGTAAAACTCGACACGCGACGAAGAGGTCGACGCCGCGCTTCAAAACGCGACGTCAAATTTTCGCATTGCCCGTCGAGTTTTGCAAGTCGACGCGCGAGATTAACTTGGCACAAACAGAACACCATAGTTAGCTCTTATTCTTACGACAGGAGAGATGATTACAATTTCGACATTCCTAATTCCTAATATGGCGATTCAAGGAACAGATCGTACATTGAGTAGACAATGCAAGGATTAGATCGTACATTAAGTAGACAGTCGTCGCTCCCGAGGATTGACCTGGGGTGTCGTTGTGCACACTCCATGTTATGGTAAAAATAGGCCTCAGCCCCTCAGAGAGCTTGTCGTAAGACATGTGGTTCCCGGGTGTTAAAACGAATAGGACGCTACCCATCTGATTTGCGGGTGTGAAAATTAATAGGAACCAAACCTCGTGATATGACTGAAATAGTGTTGAAAGCGACGTTAAATCATATTCACTCACTCACTCACTCACTCGTCGACCATAAAGAATTTCCGCGATCTCCATTACGCGACGCCAGTATCGCTAAAATAGAACTATTGATTAAGAGAGATTATTAATAAGAGATGCTGTATGCTACTAGCGTATTATTGTGCGATATTATCACATTTTTGTCAGGACCCAGCAAATGCTTCCAAGGCGAGGTATGTTGCTCCAACCATCGTCGGGGCAGGAATAGTAGTACATCTTGTCCTTTACTTCATCATCGGCTTAGCATGAACTCTCGCGTGGATTATGAATTAAAATGGGTGAGAAAATCATGTACATCATGATTTTTATTTTATTTTAAACATTCAACGTTTCTACGATAGAAACAAATTATCCAGAAAAACATGTGAGAGAAAAGACATCGTACTGGTCGACTGTATATATACTGTTGGTTGATGTCGCTTCTTCCGAGCATTGTAAGCAATGCTCTCATGTGGCTCATTTTTTGTATGTGTGCCTGGTGGTCCTATTATTAGGCGAGGCAGCACTTTATGGGAAGACATCAATCTAGAATATACATAACATTCGAACACGGTCGCTATAATATTTACTCCTAAAACCGGTTGATAAGTTGCAGCCTGCATCTATTTGCACCATAGTCTGTCCATTTTATTTAGTCGTCTACTTTGGAGCTTGTCAAAAATCAGTAGTTAACTCTGCATAATTTTTTTTGCATCGTGCAGAACAAACTGAACTCTACGAAACTCTACCGATAATAATTCACGCTTAAAATACTTTGTAATTCTCCCCATATAAATCTCCAGTAGTAGAGTTGTTTCATGTACCGGGCCTCAATTACATAGGGAGACGTCATAATGTATTCGTGTTCACTAGCTCAAAGGTCAACAATGCCATATACGGTCATAGAAGTGTGGGCGGTTTATCATTCGGCAATTTCATTGAGCATGGGATATGAGCGACACTCCCACGTATGGCCTGTTATTACTTTATACGGTATCAATGACCCATGTGTCAGTGAGCATGACTGTATTATAACGTCTCCCTATGTAATTGAGGCCTGGTGCATGAAACAGCTGTACTGGAGTTTTATATGGAGAGAATTACAAAGTTATTTCAAGTGTGATCTATTATCGATGTCACAGAGGAATGGTAGTCATTTTGTAGAGTTCAGTTTGTTCTACATGCTGCAAAAAAAGAAAATTTATACTTAGTTAACTATTGATTTTTGACAAGCTCCAAAGTAGACGACTAATTAAAATGGACAGACTTTAGAACATGGATACAATATAGCATAATTAAATTCCTAAGTAAAACATGGAATGGACGGAATTATGATATTGATAGTATCCAATATTAGACATATGTTTGCTTTGCCTGCTTTTTTTGTCTCTAAATGTCTTCCTCAGAAGCCAGAATGGGACTTTTCTTTTCCTTGATGGGCGTGGTTAAATAAGAAATCTCGTATACACTTGTCCCACTAAAGACGGCGAATGCGACATCGCTGTCGCATGGATATTCCAGATTTTCTGTTCTGGACGTGATCGGGAAGGAAACGTGTGTATACTCATGCAAAATTCGAATCGCGTCAATGCATATGTAAATTACTACGTTGGTTGGGAGGCACAAAGAAGTTGACCAGGCGACGTCATGTTGTATTGTGTAATTATTTATGAAGGCCGAGAAGGGCCATCGTGGGTTGCCATCATAATTATTCGCGTTTTCTGCAGCCCGGATTGTGGAAGGTGTGACTATTGTTATATACATGGACGTTATCATTGCTTTAGCTGGATTGATCCTATCAAGCTGGGAATGTACTGCCACCTTTCTTCGCTTCAACGATGAGTAGAATACCGGAAATCATCTCCAAGATCATTGACACGATAGCAAGTCCAAACGACCAGGAGAGGTCGCGTTGCGTGAAGGGGCTCAGGATAGGCTGATGATAGTCAACACCAAAAATGATAATGCCTATGAGGTAGAGCACACCTGAAATGTATCAGTGAATAAGTCAAAATATTATATTACAAAATATCACAAATGTTGTCATTTTGAAGCAATGTAATCATAAACATTCTCATTTCTATATTATAAAGTATGGAAGACGATAGGGGCTACCCGCGTTCTCGTCCTATGAATACAGTATAGGTTCATAACGCGAGAATGTGAAGGAGCGAGAATACGAGAACGCGAGGCGAGAACGACAGAATGTGAGGCCAGAATGCGAAGCTAGAGCACGAGATCAATCTCATGTTCTCTCCTAGCATTACCGCGTTCCTGCTTCGCATTCTCGTCCGTTGGAAAACGCGAGAATGTACCAATTTCGAGCATTCTTGCATCATATTGTCGCCTCGCATTATCGCGTTCTCGCATTATGAACCCGTCTATTCATAGAGCGAGAACGCGAGTGGCCGCTGTCGCTTTCCATAATAAAGCCAGTTACACAAACTGCAACACCGGAAGACAGAATTTACCTTGAATGTGACGATTTTCGGGAGAATAGCTCAGATGGTAAGTGCATCTGTATACGGATTAGAGGGGCCTTGGGTTCGATTCTCGTTAACGGTTAAATCATCCTTCCTTTCAAAATTTATTTCCCCCAAAAACATCGATAAAATGTAAACTGCAGGTCACCGAAGTTTAGGAGTATACTCTTTCAGAAGGACCTGTTACTCTTTTATTATTTGGAGAGCTTTGTGGAATAATTTTCCAAGATTCAAAGTCGGTAAATAGACACAATCATGGACAAGTCTTCATTTCAGTGGAAGCGATGTTACTCGGTTACATTGTATCAGAGTATCAAATCTGTCTCGACGAGTGAGGCTCTCTTATTTTATAAACATTCTCTAAAATTCGCTTCCAGATAGATATTTTTATCCAGAAGCCTATTCCTGCTCCAACCTCTTTCACGATTGGTAATTCTGTACAGATACGAGAAACTGACATTCGCAGAATGACTACATCTTTGAATCGAAGGGTCTGCACAGTTGTCCTCCACATAGCATTTCCTATGCAGATGTATTCTGAATGTTTGAATTGATGAAATTAGCCTTCTTATTCATTCAATTGTCAGTAGTAGGAATCCGTGAAATTCTCTCGTATTGGGGCTGTTTTGGTGGGGCGGCCCGCAGGTCACGATCGCTAAGGAGTGGAACTGACGCCATCGCCCGAAATGACGTCACCGCGCAACATCCAGGTCACGGCGCAACATCCGGGATTATGGGATCGCGGATAGAGGAAAAACTCGAGCTTGGAAAAAATCTGGACATTCCTAAAAAAAAAAAACTAAAAAAAACAAAAAACAAAAAAAAACATAAAACAAAAAAAAACTAAAAAATCCAAAAGACCCATGAATAACCATGTTCTTTTGAAGCAAAGCATTGTGTGTGGAAGTCATCATCAGGCTGTTACTGTAGAGTTTAGCTGGTAAAGTCATCGTGCCCATGCGCACTTGGGAGGTCAGTGATGGGGTTTTGGCGTATAGGCTAGCCATCCGTGGTGCAAATGGTTTGCGCGTGAGGTCATATTGAAGCGCCCGTGGTGTAAACTACCACCAGTTTTTACTGGAACTGATATCATGATGCGCGTAAGCAATCGAGAAGTAGAAGAGAAAGATAGTATTTTGGCGGTACGCAGTGCCGTGTTTGGGAGATAGATGAGCCATACTGGGTCCAAGTGGGTGGTGCTGGTTATCGTCTTGAAACTCTCGTGGTGTAGACTACGCCTGGTGTTTTTATCAGAACAGACATCACGATGCGCGTACACAGTCGATGAGTTTTGTTTTGAGCAAGATGGCATTTTGGGGGCGTGTTTGAGTGCTAGATGGCCCATTATGTTGCGCATGCTCAATCGAGAAGTTGTATAGAAAGATTGCATTTCGGCGATACGCAAGGGCGTGTTTGGGGGCTGGAGCATCCTGGAACTCGACAGGTCGTGCCTGTTGTCATCTTGAAGTTCTCATGGCGTAGAGTCATACTGGGATGTAGGTGTGAGCTAACAGGATCCAAATACGGCGTGCATCGTAAGCACTCGTTGGGTAGAGTCAAACTGGGATGGGCAGGTGGATCAGTGACGTTATTCTGCGCATGAGCATTTGAGGAGCAGTATAGAAAGGGGATAGCTTTTACTCTATATAAAATGAATGTGACTGTAGTTTTGTGTCTTGCAAATATGGTGGACAATGAAATGCTTGGTTGGCGTCGGGCCTCATCGGCATTTGTCCTGAATAAGAACTTGCATTCCATATTTACTCCATTGTTTGGGTCGTTTTCTTCTATCTGACTGTCACATCATTCATCATTTTCCATCAGATGACTTGATAGGGATATTACACCACCGTCATACCGTTCAAGCCGTGTTTGTCATGTCATTCAATATGTCCACAAGATGTCCACATGAACAATAAAACCGTGACTGGGATACAAATCATTCATCACTGGGATCACTTTTGGCTCTTGTGAATTTATTAGCAATATGCAGTCAGTATATTTGCCTGTGGGGTCGTGTGACTTTGCGTCAGTATGTCGGCATCGTTTTAAAAGTCCCTTTTAATGTTGCGTTTAATTGTGTCGCATGTGGGTGTTGGGATCGAGCGACCTCACTTCTGTGGATGTATCTAGTCAACACCATACGGTCCATGTATCGAAAGTGAAAGAAAGTAGAGCTTAAAGAAGCAATCAAAGAGGGCCATCGAGCTCTCTATCGGCAAAATGACTGTCCACGTTAGGCGACGAGGTCATGTGCATGCGCGGTCTGGGAGTCAGCGAAAAAGCTTTTTCGAATGCATGTAAAGTTTTGGGGAATGTGTGGGTCATTCTTCCTTCAAATGTGTCGTGAGTGATAGTTGCGGGAGACTGAATCGGTGATTGAATGAGGAAGTGTGTGATGAGCGAGTGAGTGATTTATGTGTGAGTGAGTGATTTGGGTACGAGAGAGTGAAGCGTCCCCAACGCCCGTCTTAATGCAGTGCCACCCTAATTGAACGCAACATAACGCTGAGGTGTAACATTCCCTACACACACACACACATACACACACACACACACACAAACACACACATTTCTGTACCTAATCCCTCACCCCTAAACGCCATGATGCAATCAGATGAAAGAAGATCAACATGGTTTCGTATGGTTTATTATCCCCATCATGACATCATACCCCAGCTTGCGATCAGCCCCGGGTATGTTTAATTTAGTGTATTTTGTCTTTCGTTGCCATCATTATGTTCGCTGTTGTCAAATGTGAAGCCTCCATTTGAGAACACGCCGACTCCATGGATTGGTTTGTCAGCATGGTGAAGAAAACCGTGACCGTGGTGACCATCTCTACTTTCCATTGAGCGTTGGGGCACTGCTTCATGTCTCCAGTGAACGCCGACTGGTTATGGTGAAAGGTTGAGCAAACACTCGGACGTTGGTGCTCGGGTAAAATAACTCGTCGTCTTTTGGCACAAGATCTATCCAAATGCTAGATTCAGGTGAAAGGCGGTGGTTTGGTCCTGAAAGATTTCTGCGACGTAGCTACGTAGAAACCATCTCAGTCTGCCTCTATACCACGCCAGCTTCAAGATGACACTCTGAGCGATTCATTGGGACCCAGGATGCACCATTTATCTTCCAAACACGCCCCTGCGGACCGCCATAATGCCATTCTTTCTCTGCTACTTCTCGATTGCGCATGCATACCATGACGCCCTTTCAGGTAAACACCAGCCGCGTCATAGTCTATACCGCGAGGTATGATTTCGACACCACACACGACCCAGTTGGACCAGGGACGATTCATTATTCACCAAAACTCCCACCACAGACCTCTCTTCCGAGTGCTCATTTGCACGACGACTGTACCAGCTAAATTCAAGCAACGGCCCTGAGAACCCTGCCATCGTACCCTACAGCAAGAGCCTGATCGATAACATCCATACCCTATACTTTGCTTCACAAGAACATTGTGATTCATGGGTGCAAAGTTTGTCTTTCCGTATTTTTTGGCGAGTCAGAGTTTCTCGTCCGCCTTCGATTCCATGATGCACCTCCCGGATGTGCGTGCGAAATACCCAGTTTTGTGCCGTAACGCGGTTATTGTTCCCTGACGTCAGCCCTTAATGACCGTGACCTGTGACCGGGTCCACCAGTTGTTTTAGTAAATGGAGCTATCATCCTTACCTGTGACGATGCAGATAACTGCGGAGGCAAACGCATGGTCATTGTTCTTACTTTTCAACAGAAACACAAGCAGCAAAATGAAAGCCCCAACTATTCCTCCGAATCCAAAACAGGCCAGTGCTTGCACTGCAGCAAACCAATCTGAAAGAGATAATTGTTACGACATGCGTGGTCCATGGTCCATATACGCTTCCGTGTAACCCAGCCGTGGTCCCTGATTTGTAACATACCGGTGTGGAGGCTAAGAATGTTCGGTGGCTAAGATTGTCCGGACCCAATCTCCCAACTCAGCTGGGACACTTTTCTCCACATAGGGGACAAGTGTCCGCCCTTGGTTGCAATAGAAAAGATTCACCAATCACCAGGACTTTCTTACCCATCACACCTGTACTCCTAAAATGTATTCTCATTGAAAGTCTACCAGCATTCGTCGCTTATGGATGAAAGTAATGGATCATTTAAGCCAGCAACTCCCCATTGATGTTACCTCGACATCACATGCGATTCAAAAAACCCCCACCTTTGACCATTTGAATCAAGTGAGAATTCCGAAAGCTGTAATAAACTTCACTCACACCCATCATCGCTGCCAGTATTCATAGAATTTGACTTTTTATCAACGAGTCACAACTATGTGTTCGTCTTACCTGATAATCCCGGTATTGTATGTCACAACAAGAGTGGACCATACCCTGATCTATTATTGATCGTTACTGATGGTCAGTGTACGAGTCAGGTCCGACATTCAATATTCAGCCGTCGTTCACAATAGAATCCCGCCTTAATAATCGAAAGACCTATTTCGTGCGACAGTTAGCATCAAATCCAAATATGCATATGCATGAAATCAGAAAAAGCACAAAATGTTTTCTTGCGAGAGAGAAGCGGTCCGCACTGCGCAATGATGACATCCAGACATCAAACAGTTTTTTACATAAAATACTTCTCACTAGCCAATATTCCAAGTTAGATTACAAAGTTTCCAATGAATTTCCAAGTTGTTTTGATTGTGTATGTTCATTTGATAACAATGAAAATGTAAAATATAGTTAAAAGGCTGCTCGGGTCGGCATCTGCCCGATATCAGTATTATAGCGTTGCAGTACGCCAGTATTAGCCCAGTGAACAGTTTGACCAGGAACAGTGAAGATTTACGGACTGGCCGTGTAAGCGTTTTAGTTTAACATCAGAGTAATTACGGTGGTTATAGCTTTAGTATATAGTAAGAAATACACAGGCGTTCAACTTCTGTTATTTTTTCATTGAACCTATCCCATTGTGCAATATTCTTTAGCAACATTACAGAGAATATTCGCTATAGTTTTGGCAGACCAAGTCACAAATAAACTAATATGCCTATCTGAATACTACTATGAACTAGTTAAGGAATGAAGTATAACTGCACCCTCTTCGAATTCACTACTTACTTCTCTAAAGCATTTACTTTGGAAGGCCTATTCTACACAACGAGGAAAGAAAATAAAAATATCGCTTTCCATCACTCTCATCGATTTACCAAAACTATAGC
>JAVTVY010032826.1:0-14498 GCA_036873755.1 Hanleya hanleyi
TTTTCATTAATTCATATATACAATTCTTTCTTGTTCAAAGACTCATTTACAAGTGAGTAACTATATTATAATTATCTCATTCTTCTGTTGTGAATCTCTTAAGTGATCTTTCGAGGATTAAACTGTGTTGCAGTGGACTTTATCAACATGAAAGTATTCCCTTGTTTCCTTCTCACAAGTTTCGCCATCATTACCACATAACACTTCATATCTGGGAGACATAACATGAGTTATGAGGTTGTGGCAATTGGGATTCAATATCGTTTTCTAATGGTTATTTTCTTCTTATCTCCCTTGTTGAACTTCCTTAGCATTCACACCGTTTGGAGTTGATGAGTGGAGGTTCTCAGTCATCCAGGTATCAACAAAAACAAATCGAAGAAACTGGTTCTCTGGATTTCGAATTTTGATATACTGATGTTGCGACGCTCTCTTTCGAGATGCCAGAGATTATCAGAAAACATCGAGAAAAATAAATTTCTCGCTCTGTTGAAAACGTTCTGGTGAGCGTCGCTACATCAGTATATTAAAATTCGAAATCCAGAGAACCAGTTTCTTCGATTTGTTATCGTTTGGCGTTGATAATATTCTAGTAACACGCTCCTTGCCTGGAAGATATTTTTTTGCTCTGCCCTCCTTCCACTTGCATATCACCTTGCATAACACATTATTGAACATTCCTTCAGTGTTATATCGATCCTTTCTCCAGGTGAGATTATATTGGTTAATAAATGTTAGTTCAGTGGTTTAAATTTTAGTTTTGGGTGTCTGTAATGTCAAAGAAATTGGAACTCTGCTGTGGGCGTAATTAATTTAGTCCATACACAGAGGTTTTGGTGGGGCCAGCATGTCAGTCGTAGGTATGAAAATATAAAATCCCTCATCCTTGGTTTCAGTTCTGTGTCAGAAATTTATTGGATTTGGATCAGTGTGCAGTGTGTCTTCGTTTATAAACTTGACGATTTGACCGATCGATTAGCTATTTTAAAGGAATAAAATGTATGGAATGTAGCTAGATCTTAATATTACGTACAATTTTCGAACTGAAATAACTATTTAGAGGCCATCTTGGATTACCCTCACGCGATGGCGAAGATGACTACATGTATTTTGTGGAAAATTACAGTAGATGGATTATCTAGCGTCCAGTTTTCGATATTGTGGTTATATCTCTGAAGCGCTTGTCTGCAAAAAGATAAGCCTTACTTGATGGACAATCAACCTTACACACCGGTTAATCATTTCTAGGGGGCGGGCACTGATTCCTGGATCATGGGTGGGGGTCATAGCATCTGCGCAAATAGGACCGTGTTGGTTTAAGAAGTGCCTTCCCATTATATGCAATTACCGTCGAACCATAAGTTGCACTCCCCCAGTAGTAAACACATCAGAAATGCAACTTCAGGATGTCCTTAAAAGCGGAACGAAACTGGCGGCTCATCAGACTGTAGATGAGCCAATTGATACTCGAGCTTGCACCAATCCATAAGTTTGACAGTATGTAGATTTCTTGGGGAAATACCTCATTTCTATCAACAGTCGTCACGATGGTGTATGGAAACCAGCAGATAAAAAACACCACGAATACAATAAGGAGCATCTTGGCCAACTTCATGGAATCACGGTACCCTCCGTTCCTTCGTCTGACCGCTCCAACTTGATTCTCGATGCGTATCTTACTTCGATGCACAAAGAGAAATATTCGGATGTAGAAGAAGACGATGAGGCCAACGGAGACGATACTAACGCCAAGCAAGGTGTAGGAATTAGACCGCCGGTCGTAGGTACATGTCTCGAGTTTGTGGTCATAACGGTGTCCGTGACCTCCCCATTCGGCGAGATAGCGAAGATCGGCCAGGAAACCACCAACCCAGAAAGCGGTTACCATAAGAGGAGTGGACCATCGAGTGAATACCTTGTCGTATATGACAAAGTAGCACATGTGGATGTAACGATTGAAGCTGATCATTATAATAGTCAGTAGAGAGCATACTCCCGTCACCACGTGCACTGCTCCCAGGAACTGACACAATCATTTTTTATCATCGTAAAATTCCTCTTCGACAACTGTATCTGAAATCACGATGATATAACCACTGATTTCCTTTGATAAAATAACGTCATAGCATGGGCTGATGAGTGAACATACGTGCATTCAGACTTTTGGACTTTGGGAGGCTGAGTTTATACGTATAGCTCAATGTTGATTTAAAGTTGAAGGGTTATGAGGAACGCCCTAACCTAACAATTACAAGTCCTACGGACGTTTGCAACCCAGTTCCTAGATCGAAATTCAATACCAAACTGGTTTGAGGCTGCAAATATATTAATCCAGTCATTATTATTAACAGTCTTGTCGAGATAATCACAAAAATTGAAGAAACTCCAATGCAACCCTCTTACCAACGACTGACAGCGGACTGAGAAAACATGTCACCAAGAAATCAGCAATTGCCAAATTCAGTATAAAAATGTTTCCAGTCGTCTTCAACTTCTACAAAGAAAAAAACAGAGAATAGAAATTCGAATCTCTGGAAAACATACAAGAAGCATTCAGGGATTGACTAATGTAATCGTATAATAAAATTTATTCCACAGGTGAGATATTCCGAACCATTTAAAATTATATGTGACATATGGTCAAAAATATAGCAACATGCACAATGATTGCAAAGTTAAGAACCAACAATAACCAAATTAATAGCGGAATTAAAGGATTATACCTGATTTAGGTATATAACATCTATCATAACATGAGACCAGCCACAAGACGGTGGATTTACCTTACAGTGAACGATTGCCACGATCACCAGTATATTCCCCAAGGTTCCCACGACGCTAAACGTGCCGACAATAATCAGTAATGGGTAAGCCAACCCAGGATTAACCCGAATCAATGCATCGTGAGTTATGTTGGAAGAATTCATCAGGGCGGTGAAACTACAATTCGAAGAAGACAAGCAACGTATATACGTAGAAATTGTTGCCACAGGAAATCAGTCGTATCCGACTAGAAAGTGTTTCGTGTCAAGCAGGACATAGTCCGGGATGTTAGGGCATAAAAGGGACTGTTTGGTTCAGATTCTTCCAAAAGCACCAAATTTGGCCCATATGTCGCCCATACAGTACATTTTCGATTTTTGACGGGCGCCAAGGTAGTCTACCCCTGGGGCCGTCATATTGGCGAAATTCATTATGCCTGCCACCCGCGTTAGAGGTCAATCGTATTTAAAACAACAAAATGGCTAGAATCATGAATAATACAACTTTTTAGTGGTTATCGGTGTCGGGGAATCTGATTCTGATCTTATTTCAACGATTTGATGTCAAGGTCGCCCTAAAGTTCATTATGGGGTAAAATTCGTCATTTTTAGTGGTCTTTAGTCGAGATATACAAACTAACTCATTTTATCGATTTTCGGGGTTGAGTAACCCGAATCTGGCCATATTTTGACAATTTGAGGCAATATTGCATGTGAGGTTCACGACAGAGGTCACCCAAAACAGAGATAGGAAACACCAAAAGGGCTAGAATCACAAATAATACCATAGGGCTTTGTGGCATAGGAGAATTAGATTCTGACCTTATTTTGACGATTTGAGGTCATGGTCACCTCATTTGAGAATTAAAGGTCAAAGATCAACAGTTGCTACTAAAAACAATCGAAACAAGATTATTCAGGAAAAATGTTACTAAAATACTTCGGAGATGACATCTGCTGACAAAATGCTATAACTATGCCGCTACGTGCAGTTAAATGTTCAAAATACAAAACAAAGACCGCTTATGCAACAGTATACCAATGATTACTTTTACTACCTATGCCTTCTGGCTTGCGTTCTATGATGCCAACAATAAATAATACTCGTTATTAACGCACCCGCCTTCGCATTTGCAGAGGGTCGTGTATCGGACATCGGCACAGTTGCATTTGCACCTTCCCGTGCATGCCTTGAGTCAGCCGCAATGCATGAGAATGGCATATGCCATAGAAGTGTCGCTGAGAGTGGTCCAAAGCGGTTGCCATGTACTGGTGCAATCTTTGTGCCAGCTCCACTCACTGAAGTCAGGGATTTCCTGCTGGAGTGAAGCTCAGGGGTTTCCTGCTGGAGTGAAGCGACTCCAGCAGAAACTCGCTTGCAGCATCGCTCGCTTGACATGCTGCAAAAGCGCGGCTTGGGAGGTGGGATGTTTTCCAGCGATCTGGTTGCAGTAGTGAAGAGGTGATGCTTGCCTCATTTGCACCGGCTGCACCACATCCCTTGCTGTACATTAGTACGATGAACCGTTCGATAAGCTCCATATGCACGGACTCGAGTGTGTCAGGATCATGCGTGAGAGCCACTAGTGTGTCGGTGAGGTCCGATATACTTGTACAGGTTGCCCAGGCGGTATTTTTGCCACATCCAAGAAACTGTGAAGTCGGCTTGCACCCCTTTAAGCTGTGAAAGAGAGGTAGTGCCACGGACTTTGACGGACCAAGATCGGAACAGATGGTTTGGACTGGAATGCTACAATACATTTTCCTGAACCCCTAAAATCCCGAAGTATGAATGGATCAGCGGCTTCTTAAAAAATGTTAACAAAAAGGAGCCGTTCTCATTCCTCAGCACACAGATCTCCAAGACTGACATGAGCGGAAAGCTCCTTCTGTGTACCCGTTTTGAGTCCGTGTTCTTCAACAGGCGTTGTGATCTCACAATACTTCAATCGTGCAACCATTCCGAGGTGGACACCAGGGTGCCCCTGCATCTAGTACATGCCACGGAGGAGGGTCATACAACAGCCTATGTTCGCACGATGGACAGCTACATCCGGTCTTTGGAGACCCTCGATCTATCTGAACTCTTGGTCGACTTCGGTACTGGAAAAAAAATATTGTGACATTCCAGTCCATACCATTTGTTCCGATCTCGGTCCGTCAAATCCTTGACACTACCCCTCTTCCACAGCCTTACTGGGTGCGACCCGACTTCAGTTTCTTGAGAGCGCAAGCCAGAAGGTATAGGTACTAATAATCATTGACATATTATTGCTAAAGCGGTCTTTGTATTGTATTTCGAACATTTAAATACACATAGCGGCGTAGCGGCATAGTTATAGCATTTTGTCAGCAGATGTCATCTCCGAAGTATTTTAATATAATTTGTTCATGAATAATCTTCGTTCGACTGTTCTTAGTGGTAACTGTTGATCGTTGACCTTTGACCCCAAAATGGGGTGACCTCAAATCTTCAAAATAAGATCAGAATCGGAGAATGCCACAAACCTGTATGGTATTATTCGTGGTTCTTTTGGTGTTATACCTACAATTGACCTCTGGTTCGGATGACGTCTATCGCGACTCTCAAATGAAATATTGCCCCGAATCGCCAAAATAAAGCCAGATTCGGGTTACTCAACCCTGGAAACCAATAGAATGAGGCAGTTTATATATCTTGCTCCCAAACCACTGATAATGGCGAATTTGTCCCCAAAATGACCTTTAGTGTGACCTTAAAGGGTGACCTTGACCTCAAATCGTTGAAATAAGGTCACAATCAGATTCTTCGACCCCCAAAACCAATAAAAAGTGCTATTATTCATATTTCTTGCCCTTTTAGTTATTTAACTACGATTGACCTCTAACCCGGGTGGCGACCATATTGAATTTCGCCGAATATGGCGGCCCTAGGGGGCGCCCGTCTTGGCGCCCGTCAAAAATCGAAATAGTATGGTATGGGCGACATATGGGCCAAATTTGGTGCTTTTGGAAGAGTGTGAACCAAAAAATCCCTAACAGCCCTGCCTAACACCACAATTCTGTCGTTCCTGCAGTCCTTTTCAATTTCCACAAAACAGGTTCATTATACCGATAAACTACCGACTGTCAAATATTAATCTTACACCTTTCCCATAACTCTGCAGTTGAAGGGCGTATTATGTAACGTTCGTATGACATAATCTATTAAATTAGAGGTGATTTCATGCTTGTAGACTAACCCATGAAGCTAGAATGTGATGCAGTGTAGCTATTCCCTGATGTCTGTCCTGGACAGAGTGTTTTCAAACAATTTTGAGCCTATTCACAGTAAATAAAATCCAAAGTAGAAATCGCATGCAACAACCATTGCAATATTTGCCACTATACTGAGCCCTCCTGGCTGAAGAAAACGGTATTTTTTTCTTTATTTCACAGTTTCAATATTCAGCATTAGACCGTCATTCTGTTGAAAGAATTAATTTGAAATTTCAATTTCATGTAATGTACTTTTAGGTTTGAATCTATTTTTGTATGTATAGGTGACTCTCTTGGTCACGTATTGTTGTGTGAAAATTAAACGTCTCTTCCGTTGACTGCCAAGTAACCTGTGGATTGGTTATGTATTCCAGAGGTGGCTAGCCCAACCAGGAAAACGCCTGATCGCGTTAATTGTACGACTTGATCACAAGACTTGGATTAACGGATTAAATAAAATATTATCTATCTATCTATCTATCTATCTATCTGGTTTCCGATCGTATATTTTTGTCTGCAAATATAAATACATTTTTCTCTGTACCTGAGCTAATTATATAATTATCTAAAACATATATTCATCGAATTTCATTGATTTCAATAATAGAGAAGAAAAGCAACTCCGAGTAGAGATGACAGTTTCATTCTGTATATTTCGCTATTAGTTCACTGCTGAAGATGCTATAACTAATAGCGAAATATACAGAATGACATTGTCATCCCTACTCGGAGTTGCTTTTCTTCTCTATTATTGGAAAATCATCATTGGTTCCAATGGGTTCATTGATTTCGTTGATCAATTTCATAATCAATTTCATTGATTTCACTGGTTAAAACATTACTCACTGTACAGTATGTCTGGAAGACTGATTATCTTTGAATTGTTCTGTAAATCTTCTATATACACATGGAACCTGTTGTAAACTACCCTTACTGGCGATGACATGAATAAATGTATGTCGAAATATTGATCTACAAAATGCTTCTGGCTAATATTTTCGAAGTTACTTTTCACCTGTATTATGCCAAGTTAAAGGCTCACAAATGACCCCAAAATGATAAACTACAAATTTACGGAGGGTCATCTCTCAATGTGTTGTCATTCCGGAGATAGGGTAGAATATTTGGTAGGGTGAGGGGGGCATAATTTTTGGCTTAATTACTGAAGTATGTGTTGAAGCCAACAGGATAATTTACATGTGGAAATAGGGATTATATGGGTATGGTTGACCCCATGAGCTAACTTTTGATGTAACCAAATGTAGCCAATTTTCACACGGCAGATTTTTGTACAAGCCAAAATAGCGTCTAAGATTGGCTTAACCATAAATAGGTGTAAACCCGAATTCTGTCCTATTTACTTTTACATAGAGCCATTTCACTTTGTTCCAATTTCTCAAAAGAAAATTCACATATATTTTTTTTAACGTGCGTTAAGCCGCTGAAAGGGAGACGATAGAGGGAAAACAAAGCAATAATATCATGACCATACCTTGGTTAATTATTAACCCTATCTGGCCTGGGGGGGCCATTATGGCCCCCCCTACCAAACTTTCTGCGCTACATCCGGAACGACAAAAAATGGAGAGCTGAAACTCCGTGACTTTATAGTTTGTCATATTGGGGTCATTTTGAGCCTATTTGCATGACCCCCCGGGCAGAGGATCATGGGTAAATCCAAGATGGCGGCCACATGGGGTAGCAGAAAAGTGATATTTTGGTCATATTTCTTCAAAATTTCTGCTTTTCCGCTATGAAAAGTGGGCAAAAACTATTTTACTTGACATCACATTAATATTTACTAATTTATCATGCAGTTTTTACGGAGAAATTGCAAAAATAAAAAAAATCGGAAAATCTGACCGGAAAATCGACCAAAAATACCTTTTTTGAAAATGACGTCACTGTGACGTCATCAAAGCGGCCATCTTGGATTTTTTTACATTTTCTGGTAGAACTTGACCCAAGGGTATAGTGTGATAAGTTTCAGCCTCCTAGCTGAAGGGGTAAGAAAAATAATTAGGTGGGGGCCATTTCGGCCCCCCCCCAGGCCTGGACAGGTCCCAAAAAGCCCAGGCCAGATAGGGTTAAGGCAGTTATGTGGTAATTGTCCCAACATCTCTGATAATACGGTACACAGTGTTAGATATGTAAATTGTTTTGGGAAGTATTTTTAAATAATTTGTTTCTTTATTGGTGATTGTCTCAGTCTTGCATTTATGTGTGAACTGAGCAGTGTCAATTGGTAATTAATTATGCATCTTCCTTCACGACCAAGCACAATCATAACAGGATGTAACTGAGTGGACCACAAGAGGCAGTTGGGGAATGATCAGAAAGAAGCAAGAGCATTTCCTCACTGACTGCACAAACTGGTTAAGATGTACATGTCTCATAGCGTTTCAAACTAATACAACTCTGCACAACTTTGCACTGTCCTTCATATTGGCCATTTATGACTGACTTTGACAATTATTTTGATATAGTAAATTATAAACAAATATTTTAAAATTACTGTCCAATGGAACGTTCTTTTGTAAGATAAACTTTGTTGTATCAGAGATAATATGGATTTTTTTAGTTGTGTGTTAAATATTTGTGGATGTATGCTGGCAGTCCCATGAACAATTGTTTTTCATGGATTTTTTTTTTGTCTACATATACCTGCATGTCAGATTATGAAATTACTATATTCAAACCGAATACACCAAATAAGAGACACTTTCCTTAATAAAATCTCACTAAATCTTCCCCTTAGCAGCTGAATTTGAAAGTAGATTGATAACGATGATTCTCTTCACCGCGTCGAGGCGGACAGATATCTGCACCGGTTGCACCCTATCCACTAGGATAGGCTAATCCGGTACTGCGATATGACCATTTTATATGAAGTTCCGGCTCAACAGTAATGTATATAAAAATCCAAGGTTAACAGGAATTCCGCCTTCTAAACAATTATTAATTGGTGATGACCGCAAAGATTCATATAAAAATATTAATATACAATCATATTTAGGCCATTACATCACAGAAACCAATCGATTTGGGTGAATCACAAGCGACCTAACATTAGAAACACTGTCTCTTTCATTTTGATAGCGACTGGACAGGCTTTCGACCATTGTATCTTTGTAATCAGCACCCGGAGTATCTTTTATCCCCTGTCCAGTATCATTATCAAGTTTATCGGTTCTCAAGAGTCTTTTTGTTTTATTTTTATTTATTTTTTCGGGGTTTTTTTTTTTTTTTTTTCTCTTTCCCTCCTAGATGTTCGTCTTTTTCTATCAATTATGTATTTTAGTTATGTACTTCTGCACGTGGGAGAGGCGATAATAAGCTTGTCTAAACGCGCTCCCAATTCATATGAGTGAATAAATACTGTTTAAACCAAAGTTCACGCTATAGCTGGAATTTTCTTTAACTTTATTGGTACCGATAATTGTTAACATTGTTTTTTCTTCATTTTGAACATTAAGCGTTTTAGCATGCCCATAGCTGTCATACTGTGAATTCGTCTCCTGCGTGTCGATTTCGGGCTTAGATTGCTTAGATTAATTGATTGATCCACGCATTTTTTGTCAGGTATAGGGGTGCTTACGTGTAATTGCATGTTAAAATAGTCCTTTGAACGGAAAATCTCCACAATTCTTCGTTCATAGTATAGTAGAATAGAAATAATTGCGTGTTACTGCGGTAAAACAAGTATGATAGATGGCGATGCAGTAGGACGAGTCTTCACGTTGACTCATTCTATTACATCGCGATCTATCCTACTTGTTTTACGGCAGTAAACAAGCATTTATTTCCTAATTCTAATCAACTTCCTGACTCCTGCAAACCCCATATTGGACACCGAAATCTATTTCTGCAACAAATAGAAGCTGTGGGAGACCAGGTTTTCATAGTTTTGGCGGCCATCGCGGAATCTAAATGTTAGATCCAAAGAACATTGTAGTGTATAGAATAAACTCACAGAACCAAGCAAAATCAATAATGCAGACAAACAGATAATTTCTTCTACAAATGAGGAGATCCAATTGATGTAAAGGTTGGTGATCATTTTGGCGAACCAATTTACGTTATTTTAACCGCCATTTTTTTTATTTTGGTTGATATCTTGGATTTCATATGCCGCTAAAGCTCTGGTTTACATGGTTTGGGTGGCCATCTTGGATTCTGTATGTTAGTGCAGACTCCAAAGATCATTGTAGTGTACAGAATAAACACCCGAAACCTGCAAACCCAAGAATAGATACCAAAAGCTAATTTCTGCTACAAATAGAAAGCTGCGGAGATCCAGTATATGCGAATTTAGCAACCATTCAAGATTTTGGTGTCTATTTTGGAGTTTAGAGGCTATTAAATCTAAAACGTATTCTGATGCACAAAGTCAAGTTTATGGTCCATCACATCCCATACTAGACACAACAAATTCTGTGACAAGCAGAAGAACCAATTTACGTGTTTCGGTGGCCATTTTGTATTTGGCGACCATCTTGGATTTGAAGCAAAATTTAGGGTTGAACAAAGGTAAATGTTTATTGTCCAGAAGCTAAATAGGCATTTGCAAACAAAATACAATACCGGTAAAAGGCTATGGTGGCCATTTTGAAAAACACACCCTATCGCCCATTCCCCGTCTTTCCGAGAGGTATACATGCAGGCACTTATTTTCAAGAGAATATCTAACTACTTATATACACATTTAGAACCTACAACCTATCTCGAGACATTAAATGGGTAGGTACCTAGTCTTACCGAGTTTTCAGTAACGATGTCTTCTCGAATCCTGATCCGCTGGAAAATGATGAATTAACGTCTCATCCTTCTCTTTATAGCCAGACAGGAAACATCCGAATCTCGGTCGTAAACGAATCTCGGCAGTAGTCAAATTCCTCTGTGTGCTTATCCATTTTCTTCCTTGTTCGTCATGAACACCTTACCGATTCACAATACTTCTTTCCTATACAAAACCACATTATCCATATCGAGAATGCGCCATGAGTTGTTGTTGGTTATATTCTAGGAAGCTCCACACACAGTCCGAAATGAACCCATATTAGGTTATCAGACACATCCCGTCAGGATATTATCGGTTCGGCCCATCTAGAACCAGTTCACCCTGTTTTCAGGATGAAGTTTAAATTGACCCCATCAAGAGGTCATCGGAGATTTGCGTTTATTATTTGACAGTTTTCTTATAATTTGGGTAACTTTTTTTCTAATTTGCGACGTTAGCTGGCGACTCCGCATGCAGAGTGGACCACTAATGGCGCAATAACGACAATTGTGTTATTAAAGTCTGTCCATTTTAATCAGTCGTCTACTTAGGATCTTTTCAAAAATCAGTAGTTAACTCTGCATAAATTTTCTTTCTTGCGGCGTGTAGAACAAACTGAACTCTACAAAATGACTACCATTTCTCCGTGATATCGATAATATATCACGCTTGAAATAACTTTGTAATTCTCTCCATATAAAACTCCAGTACATTTGTTTCATGTACTAGATCTCAATTACATAGAGAGACGTCATAATGTATTCATATCCACTCGCACAAAGGTCATTGATTCCGTAGTCATTGGTTCATTGATTCCAGGCGGTCCGTTGGAGTGTCGATTATATCAGTGAAATTGCCGAATGATGAACCGGACACACCTCTATGACCGTACACGGCCTTTGTGCTAGTAAACATGAATACATTATTACGTCTCCCTATGTAATTGAAGCTCGGTACATGAAACAACTCTACTGCAGTTTTATATGGAGGGAATTACAAAGTTATTTCAAGCGTGATATATTATCGACATCATGCAGAAATGGGAGTCATTTTGTAGAGTTCAGTTTGTTCTACACGCTGCAAATTTATGCAAACTTATCTACTGATTTTTGACAAGCTCTAACGTAGACGACTAATTAAAATGGACAGACTATAGTAGTTGCTATTGCAATTTATCATTTTCATACTTTTGAGAGTAACGGTTATTTAATAGTGTACATCTCAATCACTAATGTCGCAACAAAGAGTTTATGCAACTTAGTCAGGGGACCAGTAATTATCTCATGTGAATACCTGTACATATGATGTCTCCGTTTCCATGCGGAGTTAGAAATTCATCTTTGGAACATTGACTAATTCGAATACGGTGAAGTCATTAGCTCCACTCTCTGACGTCAGAGGGCGCTGTGTTCAACGTAATTAATGACCTGACCGATACGCATTTTGTGTTGGATATGACACTGTTTCCGATAATCAGCCAATCCGAGGGTTTCTCGTCTTTTTTCTTTCACGAGAAAGAGTATCAGCATCATACAGAAATGACGGAAATTTCAGCTAAGGTATGCTTCAGATGCCTGGAAGTGGAAAATGGCTGAACTTTTCAAATGTGTTCATTTGTTTCATCCTAAAGTTCCTAAAGTCACAAATTCAATAAAGATGATTGACAACAGATAATATAAAAAAATTAAACGGCCATCTGAACCGCGTTCCATATATGAACAATTGTACGACGCCCCGTTAGTGCCACAGTAAATATAATAATCTGTTATAACGAATTACTAAGATTATGGAATTTCGTAAAGGTGGAAAGCTTAAGATTATAATCTGTCCATTTTAGTTAGTCGTCTACTTTGGAGCCTGACAATAAATTTTCTTTTTTGCCAATCAATATGAATAAATTATGACGTCTTCCTATGTAATTGATACCCGGCACATGAAACAACTGTACTGTTTTAAACAACTGTAAGTTTTATATGGAGAGAATTAAAAAGTTTTTTCAAGAGTGATATATTGTTGATATCACAGAGAAAATGGTGTTAATTTTGCAGAGTTCAGTTTGTTCTACGCACTGAAAAAAGACGATTTATGCAGAGTTAGGTATTGATTTTTGACAGGCTCCAAAGTAGACGACTAATTAAAATGGACAGACTTTAGTGAGAAATGGAGCTTTGATTCGCACAATATTGAAATAGTAAATTTTTTCACATATTTAGCACTATTATTTACCAGAAATCGCAAGTTTTCGGTGGTACAGCAAACACTAGCTGAGAAAGGTTTAAGAGCCATGAATTCATTGATGTCCAATATAAGAAGACCTCAATTATATGCTTAAACTTCTTGTGAATTATTTGATACATGTGTTGGTTCAATTCTAAATTACGCTTGTGAAGTTTTGGTATTTCACCAAGCATTATCAGTTGAACGGGTTCATCGTAAGTTTTGTAAACAATTGCTAAATGTAAATATATCTACTCCTAATGCCGCTGTATTTGGTTAACTAGGCCGTATGCCACTTCGGCATACGGCCTAGTTAAACCGATTAATTCGCATTATTAAATATTGGCTAAAAGTTATTCAGTCCAGTAATTGTATTTTACTGAATGTATACATGCATTTAAAATAACTATCTGAAAGCGGTGCTAACAATTGGGTTACTCTTATTAGAAATGTATTGTCTAGTTAGTCTGGTCTAGTTGGGTATGGTGAAGTGTTTCTATTTCCACAATCAGTTAACTGTAAATTCTTCCTACAAAATTTTTAAATGAGGGCAACAGATATATATTTAGCAGAACGGCATGAGTCGCTACAATCACCTAAATTATCATTATTTAAATATTTATGAAAAAGATCAGTTTTGTTTCGAAGATTATTTATTTAAAGTATCCAATGTTTATCACAGAACAGCATTAGCGAGACTTCGAACATCATCCCATGATTTAAAAATCTCAACCGGTCGGCATGGGAATATACCATTAATCTCAATATTTAGAATTTGTGAAAAATGCATGAATAACGATGTTGAAAATGAATATCATTTTCTCTTAATTTGTCCATTTTATTCAGATTTAAGAGTAATATTCATTAGTAAATATTTTTGGGATAAACCTGGTATGCACACAGTGTATTATTTTGTTTAGTTCTGCAACTCAGTGTGTCTTAAGAAAGTTAGCTAAGTATAATTATTAACCCTACCTGGCCTGGGGGGGACTTTCCGGCCCCCCCTCCCCTCTCCCTGTGGTTTTTTGCTCGTATCTCCAGAACGACAAAACATTGAGAGCTGAAACTCCGTGACTTTTCCGATTATCATATTGGAGTCATTTTGAGCCTATTTGCATGACCCCCAGGGCAGAGAATCATGGGTAAATTCAAAATGGCGGCCATGTGAGGATACCAAAAAGGGATGTTTTTGCCATATTCCTTCAAAAATTTCGCAAAAATTCAGCATATTGATTCAACGCCACTCTATGCATTTTACTGAAACCATATGTCTTAGCATCACCAAAGAACACCCCCTGATTTGTTTCCCCCTCCCCCTTACCCCATTAACCCTAACAGGCCTGCGGGAGGGGCGGCCAAAATGCTCCCCTACCAAACTTTCTGCGATATCTGCGGAACGCCAGAAAATGAAGAGCAGAGGATCATGGGTAAATTCAAAATGGCGGCCATGTGAGGTACCAGGAAAACTGATGTTCTCGTCATATTTCTTCAAAAATTGTGCT
>JAVTVY010032827.1:0-13724 GCA_036873755.1 Hanleya hanleyi
CGAGGAACATTGATTATTGAGCCCTGTAATAAGGAAGAATATTGATTATTTGTCACTGTACTAACGAGGAATATTGATTATTGAGCCCTGCACTAACCGAGAATATTGATTATTGAGCCATGCACTAACGAGGAATATTGATTATTGAGTCCTGTACTAACGAAGAATTTTATTGAGCCCCGTACAAGCGGGGAATATTGATTATTGAGCCCTGTACTAACGAGGAATATTGATTATTGAGCCCTGTACTAACGAAGAATATTGATTATTGAGCCCTGTACTAACGAGGAATATTGATTATTGAGCCCTGTACTAACGAGGAATATTGATTATTGAGCCCAGCACTAAAGGAGAATATTGATTATTGAGTCATGTACTAACGAGGAATATTGATTATTGAGCCTTGTACTAACGAGGAATATTGATTATTGAGCCCTGTACTAACGGTAAATATTGATTATTGAGCCATGCACTAACGAGGAAAATTGATCATTGAGCCCTGTACTAACGAGGAATATTGATTGTTGAGCCTTGTACTAACGAGGAATATTGATTATTGAGCCTTGTACTAACAAGGAATATTGATTATTGAGCCCTGTACTAACGGAGAATATTGATTATTGAGTCATGCACTAACGAGGAATATTGATTATTGAGCCCTGCACTAACGGAGAATATTCATTATTGAGCCTTGTACTAACGAAGAATTTGATTATTGAGCCTTGTATTAACGAGGAATATTGATTATTGAGCCCTGCACTAACGGAGAATATTGATTATTGAGCCCTATACTAACGAAGAATTTGATTATTGAGCCTTGTACTAACAAGGAATATTGATTATTGAGCCATGTACTAAGGAAGAATATTGATTATTGAGCCCTAAGCTATCGAGGAATATTGATTAGTGAGCCTTGTACTAACTGGGAATATTGATTATTGAGCCATGCACTAACGAACAATATTGATTATTGAGCCCTGTACTAACGCAGAATATTGATTATTGAGCCTTGTACTAAAGAGGAATATTGATTATTGAGCCCTGTACTAACGGAGAATATTGATTATTGAGCCATGCACTAACGAGGAATATTGATTATTGAGCCCTGTACTAACGGAGAATATTGATTATTGAGCCTTGTACTAAAGAGGAATATTGATTACTGAGCCATGCACTGACGAGGAATATTGATTATTGAGCCTTGTACTAACGAGGAATATTGATTATTGAGCCCTGTATTATTGGAGAGTATTGATTATTGAACCATGCACTAACGAGGAATATTAATTATTGAGCCCTGCACTAACGGAGAATATTGATTATTGAGCCTTGTATTAACGAAGTATTTGATTATTGATCCTTCTACTAACGAAGAATATTGATTATTGAGCCATGTACTAATGAGGAATATTGATTATTGAACCCTACGCTAACGACGAATATTGATTAATGAGCCTTGTACTAACGGGGAGTATTGATTATTGAGCCATGTACTAACGGGGAATATTGATTATTGAGCCCTGTTTTAACGAAAAATTTGATTATTGAGCCTTGTACTAACAGAGAATATTGATTATTGAGCCCTACGCTAACGAGGAATATTGATTAATGAACTTTGTTCTAACGGGGGATATTGATTATTGAGCCATGTACTAACGAGGAATATTGATTATTGAGCCCTGCACTAACGAGGAATATTGATTATTGAGCCCTACGCTAACGAGGAATATTGATTAATGAGCCTTGTAGTAACGGAGAATATTGATTATTGAGCCATGTACTAACGAGGAATATTGATTATTGAGCCCCGTACTAACGAAGAATATTGATTATTGAGCGCTGTACTAACGAAGAATTTGATTATTGATTATTGAGCCATACGCTAACGAGGAATATTGATTAATGAGCCATGTACCAACGCGGAATATTGATTATTGAGTCATGTACTAACGAAGAATTTGATTATTGAGCCCTGTACTAACGGGGAATATTGATTATTGAGCCCTACGCTAACCAGGAATATTGATTAATGAGCCTTGTACTAACGAGGAATATTGATTATTGAGCCCTGTATTAATGGAGAATATTGATTATTGAGCCTTGTACTAACGAAGTATTTGATTATTGATCCTTGTACTAACGAAGAATATTGATTATTGTGCCATGTACTAATGAGGAATATTGGTTATTGAGCCCTACGCTAACGAGGAATATTGATTAATGAGCCGTGTACTAACGGGGAATATTGATTATTGAGCCTTGTACTAACGAAGTATTTGATTATTGATCCTTGTACCAACGGAGAATATTGATTTTTGAGCCTTGTACTAACGAAGTATTTGATTATTGATCCTTGTACTAACGAAGAATATTGATTATTGTGCCATGTACTAATGAGGAATATTGGTTATTGAGCCCTACGCTAACGAGGAATATTGATTAATGAGCCGTGTACTAACGGGGAATATTGATTATTGAGCCCTGTTTTAACGAAAAATTTGATTATTGAGCCCTGTACTAACGGGGAATATTGATTATTGAGCCCTACGCTAACGAGGGATATTGATTAATGAGCCTTGTACTAACGGGGAATATTGATTATTGAGCCATGTACTATTATTGATTATTGAGCCCTGTACTAACGAGGAATATTGATTATTGGGCCCTGTATTAAAGAAGAATTTGATTATTGATTATTGAGCCGTACGCTAACGAGGAATATTGATTAATGAGCCTTGTACTAACGGAGAATATTGGTTATTGAGTCATGTACTAACGAGGAATATTGATTATTGAGCCCTGTACTAACGAAGAATATTGATTATTGAGCGCTGTACTAAAGAAGAATTTGATTATTGAGCCATACGCTAACGAGGAATATTGATTAATGAGCCTTGTACTAACGGGGAATATTGATTATTGAGCCATGTACTAACGGGGAGTATTGATTATTGAGCCATGTACTAACGAGGAATATTGATTATTGAACCATGTACTAACGAAGAATTTGATTATTGAGCCCTGTACTAACGGGCAATATTGATTATTGAGCCCTACGCTAACGAGGAATATTGATTAATGAGCCTTGTACTAACGAGGGATATTGATTATTGAGCCCTGTACTAACGAAGAATATTGATTAATGAGCACTGTACTAACGAAGAATATTGAATTTTGAACAGGTGAGATTATCCACGAGGTAAGTAAACAATACATGTTCATATTTAATCAGTAATAATCAGTCAATCCTTCCTCTATTCACTCGAGTTACATAATTTTATATGGGATATTGGTATATAGGGTCTCATAGGGTCTGCAGAAGGCGGTGATATATGTTGTTTGAATAAACTGTGTAATCGCCGCAGTGGAAATCACGGGTACATTCTATCATTAAAATATATGCGTATATTGGAATTACTGATCAATTATTGCCGGTTTCCGAGGTATTTAGCGGCAGTGCCCTCTGGTAGCGATTTGTAAGAGTCACAACTCTGACAATAACGGAGAGTTATTCCCCTGCCAAGATTGGACAATTTGCTCAAAGATATGCACGCTGTGCTCGTCCAATCAACATGAAAACTCTAATATGAGGTTTAATGATACATTTTATAATCACTATAATTTTCTCAATTTTCTGTAATGTATACTCAAGGACCAGTTGGCCTACTGAAATAAAGACTTCATAATCGCCCATAAAACGACTATAGGTAATTTGCAAAATTATAAAACAATGTATCTGGATTCTCATCGTGCGAGGATCCAATTATTGTGTTAACAATAAATAAAAAGGTAAATTTCTTCATGGATGTATGCTCGCACGTGGTCGAGTGATTTATGGCTCTGTATCTGGACATGACAAATGTTACTGGAATGAGAATGCCATCGGAATATTAACTAATACACGTTTGGAATGTTACATACATTTATTGCTCGTTAATTCGAATTGTTATAATTTATTGTAAAATACCATCGGAATTGTTGTTACTGGCATTACTCTTATTGGTATCACTGTCGCAAGAATGTTGTACGTTTCATTCGTCGGAGTCGTAAAAGTTCGCTTTGGCTAGACACTCTTCCGTTCTGTGGGTTTTTCTTCTGCCTTGCTCGGTGTTGCTGTGTGTATGACGGTAACAACCGAACTGTGGAGAGTTACGTAACTAATGACACTACATGCACTTCATCTAATTGACTGAAAACAAACGATTTTAAAGCAATCGAATCGCATGAGGTCATTTACTCCTAAAGCCCCAGTCACACTGTCCAGAATTGGGTAGAGAATGCCGGCAAATGACCACGAATTTTTTAATCTTGTCGATTTGTGTCAATTCGCCTGTAGAGGGCCTCTTTGAAACTGTCCTACGAACCCCTTACGCACGCCGTAGGTTCCTTGTACGACAGCCATAAGCATTTAACAAGAATCATCAAGAATGAGTACGCATGCAGTACGATTCAATGAAGAACGCCCTACGCATCAACACGGCAGCCCGTGAACCCACTACGAATGTTCGATAATCTGCTACGAATAAACACGTATGCAGTACGATGCGAGTACGAATACAGTACGAACCTGTTACGCTGTGACACGACACCCCAGGAGGCCACGCGAACCTGTATATATGATCCGGCTTCTGTGAAATGTACAACATACGATGGTCTTCGCGAGAGATCGTGGAGCAATCCTATGAAATCGTACGAGATTGGCGGGGAAGCGTAGCCTATTCTTCATGAAACGTAGCGCCAGCGTGGGTATTCGAAGTACTGTCGCGGTTATTCGTAGTACTGTCGTGGGTATTCATAGTACTGTCTCCACACATCGTGTTGAATTCTTCTCAGTATCGTAGTATGATCGTACAAGAAGCGTAGAATGCGTACAACAATCATCGTACAATGCGTACGGCATTCTTGCTGATTTATGACCGAAAGAACTACTACGACTACCCACGAATATACACGGTAGGAGGAGAATGCATGCGAGAACGCAGTAGGATGGTGCCAAGAATGCCATACGTATACCATTTAATCATACTTAGCCGGCGAATGTTTTGAACATTTCAAAACTTTCGTACTCCCTCCGAGAATAGGCAAGAACGGTCACGATCTGCGACGAACCCCGCAAGATGCCAGTACGAATTGCCAAGAATGAACACGATTTTCCAGTTCGCGGTGATTCGCCTACCCAATTCTTGACAGTGTGACTGGGGCTTTATCAATCATCCCCATACCCAGTGTCCCCATGCCCTTCTTATTTAGTATGGAATAGTTTATATAGAAGCTCCCAATTTGAGACTTATCACATGGCAACCAAACTCAGATTTTATATCACGGAATATTCCCCTGATTTACCATCTTGGTTTACCTAGATTGATCACATGGGAACCGGATACTATTCTGCCAGATCACCTTCGACAGCTTTCATTGTTGACATTGACACACGATGACACATATTTCACATGTTTCTTGCCCGTTGAGGAAAAAACAATGCCGGATGGCAATTAGTTACAAATGATTACACCTGCAAAATCTGCTGTGTCAGTTATTCATGCGCAATGAAATACTGTAAAGAATAATAAGTATGCAGAGTAAACATTTTGCTCATTCTCAATTTAAACTCTGTCGACCATTAATTTTCGAATATAATTATTGTTTTGTAAATCGAATCATTCCCAATGAACTTGTACGAGAATTACTTAGTATATAATTAATTCATTAGAAAACTATTTTATGGATAACAACTTCTTTTATTGCTCTGATGCTGACGTTTCATTGGAGGTACCTCCAATGAATGATATGAGATCGCCATGATGGGCGCTCTATCAAAATGCACCAGTGATACTCGTATTATAGAATTCAGTGCGTTATTATTCAGTAACCTAAACAAAAAGGTTTTGCATTGTAACTAAATGCAACTCGTGATAGTATATCAGAAGTAACTGAGAAAAACTCATGCAATTTACGCACATGGGTTTAGCTGTGTTACCAACGATGCAATTGATGTAGTACATTCAGTATTAATTGAGTAAAACTCATGTAATGTATAGCACATTGGTATCACCTTGTTACTCAAAATGCAACTCGTTATAGTACACAGCCAGAAAATAGTGTTGACCCAGCACCATTTTTGGTGGTGAGGTCTGGTCAACAACATAAACTGGTGTTTAGATGGTGTCGAACAATGTGATCACTACATATGGTGTTGATTTTGGTGTTCAACACCAAATAATGGAGTTGGTCAATACCAATAAAGAGTGTTGAAAATGGTTCAACACCATATTTGATAAGTTTTAATTATGACTCAACACCAAATAATGGTGTTGACCAACACCAATAAAGGGTGTTGGGGACATGTCGTGTTGGTTTAAATTCAACGTCATTTATTGATGTTGAGCATCATTTTTCTGGCTGTGTACATCAATAGTAACCGAGGAAAACTCAATTATCACTTACCTATTCATATCTATAGCCTTTCCAGATTTGCCCACTTATGCAATGTGCGTTCCCTGTAAACTGTGTCAAAACGAAGATGTCTGAATTTGAGCATAATGGAATGAAGTGTCAAGGATGCCCAGTCTGTGTCGAATTTGGTCCCGACCATTTCATCGTTAACTGATCAGACGGTAGGTATACATAAGGTGGATACATGAAAATAAGGGTTGGAATTTTTTCCTCTCAACGGATTAGGAGATGTGGGCAGATCTGAATCTTTGAAAATCAATGCATGGGTTTTAACAGTAAATAATAATAAAAAAATGATCACGAGTAACAAATTGGAGAAGCCGAGTATTGTTTCACACTGTATGTACGAAGAAAAATGTCAAACATTGGAATTGATAGCTTTCTCTAAAATAATTAGATTGAAAATTCTATCTATCAGGTAGGAATTAGTAACCAATCATTCGATTGAATATTTGTTCTATTAGATCGAAAATTTCAATCTAATACATTGAATTTTCTGTGTAACACAGATCCATTTTATCGTTTTCAATCTATTAGTTTGAATATTTTCAATCCAATCAAAGATTGGTCATCAATTTCAAGCTGATCGATTGAATTTCAATCTAATTATTTTAGAGACAGTTGAAATCAAAGTTCTGCGATCTGTATTCAGATTCAAATGTTACTAACTTTTCACTAGGCGTTATATCGAATACAATAATTTAACCAGATATTTCACATGTGAATAACTACTTTTGTGTTTGAATGATGCAACCATACCAATTCCTTGTCACCGTGTATCACTGAATAAATAATATGACCAGCAGATGTGAAGCAGCAAATATGGAAATGCTCCATTCTTTGGTGAGCCTCGATTCTTATGCACTAAAAAAAATACATGGAAACACGATTTTTGGCCTAAATCCTAGGTGGATACAATCGTCAGGCATAGTTTCCTCACAAAGTAATTATTCTAACAAATGATCTTGTTGATATTTTATATTTGTTCTTATTTTGGACAGGTTGCCTTCATATAAGATGTCCTTGCTGATATGGATTCATGTAAACGCGTGCTGATACAATGATTGATGGGAATTAAATATACTGATGTAATTAAACGTTCTATAAAGTAGATAAACAAACCATTCGTATTGTGTTGCTGATCTTTATCCGAACGTTTAGCAATCCGTCTTTCCATACGCTGCATACGAAACATTTCATAGCGATACTAGCTAAGATTCATAGCGTCTCCCTCCCCTCAACGCTATGACGACGACAAATACATTTCCCTGGTGGTAACTCGAACATCTCCATGGCCCACTTATTATTATCTTTGCGCCCTATTGGACCTTCATTAACTTGAGAAAATGGGCCGCCATGAATAAAAATACAATAATCGATGTTGTGATCATCATCCCCTGTATACACGGGGTCAATAATGACGGAAATGTTCATCTTCTTGACCCTTGATTTCAGGTGATTTTGAGGCTCCATAGGGATAATTTTAACGTCTGTAATTAATATTTGACCAACGAAGGGCCAGCTAGTCTGCCATTTCTGTATTTTTATTCATGGCGGCCCATCCGACGGGATGGGTGTGGGGTTGGAATATCGTCATTCTGTGCATGCGCAGTGAACAAAGTGTATGGAAATAGACATTTTGGTGTCGAGGGGAGCCCCTAATGGGCTGATGGAGTCGTATGAGGTATCAATGTGAAGCATTCGTGAAGGGTTGTCGGGTTGAAATATCGTCATTCTGCGCATGCCCGGTAGACAAAGTGTATGGAAATAGACGTTTTGTGGTCTAGGTGGGCCAGTAGTGGTCCTATGGAGTCGTATGAGGTATCAATGTGAAGCATTCGTGAAGGAGCATCCGACGGGGTGGGTGAGACGTGGAACTGACCTCATTCTGCGCATGCGCAGTAGACAAAGGGTATGGACAAAGCAGTCGTGAGGGAGCATCCGCCTGGACTAGTGTGTCGTCCGTGTTCGACATTCTGCGCATGCGCAGACAGGGAATTGTGAGAAAAGGATATGGAAATAGACGTTTTGGGGTCAAGGTGAGCCCCTAGTGAGCCGATGGAGTCTTATGAGGTATTGTTGTGAAGCATTCGTGAAGGAGCATCCGCCTGGAAAAGTGTGTCGTTCGTGTTCAACATTCTGCGCATGCGCAGACAGGGAATTGTGGGAAAAAGGAATGGAAATAGACGTTTTGGGGTTTAGGTGGGCCACTATTGGTCCGTTGGAGTCGAGTGAGGTATCAATGTGAAGCACACGTGAAGGAGTATCCGACTGGGTGGGGTAGGAATATCGTCATTCTGCGCATGCGCAGGCAGGCCGTAGTATGGAAATAGACCTTTTGGGGCCGATATGGACCACTAGTGGCCCAAATGGATTGTGGGAGGTGTCAAAGTGAAGCTTTTGTGGGGTAGAAGGAAGGTATTTGGTGTAGAGATGGACCACTATTGCTCCGAATGCGACGTGTGGGGTGTCATTTTGTAGCTCTCGGGGTGTAGACCCCGATTTGAATGATGTTCACTGCATCTGTGACGTCATCGGTGACGTCATCAGTACGAGTAGTATCCAAAGTGGACGTTTTGAGGGCGGTGAAGGAAGTTATTTGGTGTAGAAATGGACCATCCTTAGTCCGAATGTGTCGTGTGAAGTGGCATCTTGTAGCAACGCCCGCCAACGCCAAGCTCAACGCTTCAACGCCCTGGTGAATTAGCCCAAAAGCTCTTATTTTTCTAAACACGAATACATCTAAATGCAGTGACGCCCGTCAATGACCGTCGTTACGCCCTAGCATAACACCTTGATGCCATGATATAGACCGAAGAGAGAACAACAACAACAAAAAATATGACAGAAGAGAGAACAACAACAAGTTTTTTCATATAGTTTATTCTCCCCAATATTACATCATACCCACGCGGAGGAGCCGCGTTGGGTATGTTTACAATACAAGTAGCCTCTTGTCCAATCAGAGGCCGCCAGTTGGCACTGCATCTGTCATACTCGTTCTTGCCCGTTAGATGTATTCTCAGCTGCTCTTGTCCAATCAGAAGTCGCCATTTCAGAAAGTCCTATCTTCGGCCATGTTCGCTCCGAACCGTTTGTTCTAATCGTCATCGGCCAGGCCAGGATTTCGTTGAGGCAACATATCCTCAGATACTTGTTTGCGCATTCTGAGTATCTATCAGCGCGTGGGTGAATACATTCAATCGATGGGTTGGTCGGTCAGCTTGGTCACGAAAAACGTAACATTGGTGACCCTCTCCACTATGCACTTGGTGTTGGGGCGTTGTTGTTGGGCCCATTCCAAGACATCCAATTGGTCCAGCATCGTCTCTAGCGACGCCCTATCCGTGATGGTAAACGGTTGGTCAAATACCCGGATGTTGCTGCTCGGGTAAATGTATCGGACTTGGTCTGTCTCCTTATGCTGCAGCACATAACCAAACGCTAGATTTAGTTTGAAGGACGTAGCTTTGTCATTGAAGATGGCTTCCACGTAGCTGCGTAAACAGGCGAGGTCGGTCAGTCGGAAATTGTAGATATCTTGAATAGGGCGATGACGGTGGAAACAGTGCTGTATCATGGGCCAATGGCGCCGATAGATGTCACTCACTGGATGGTCTTCGTGTAACACATCGCTAGGAACATCCACCGCATCTTCCAGAAAATGTTCGTTGTTGTCAGGCGTATGACTCGAAACAGTAATGCTAGGGACCGGTTGGATATCTAGGCTCTTCTGAACTGTGGATATAGGCGGGCTCTCCGTGATCGCATCACCAGTGGCATTCGTCTCCCTGAGCTCATCTTCACTAGGTCTGACCCTCCTGGATGCCTCTTTAGTGGGAAGTTGTCGCTCATTCCGTGGTGACGGACCATGAATCAAACGCTGATGACGTCTTAACTGACTGGGTCGTTTGAAGAGTTGACCACATTCGTTACATTGTTCCATCGCACCCTCATGGAGTGAGCGTTCGTGGCGCAGTAAAGCATCTTCCCGATTAAATGACCGTGCGCAAGTTATACAAGTATACCGTGCGCCGTTGTGGATGGAGGACTCATGCCATCGCAAATCTTCTGAGCGAGTAAATGGCTTCAGACAGGTCGAACAAGAGAACATGTCGGCTGCGTATCAGAAAATGCTGAACATTCCCACCTACCGCCACTTTTATAAGCCCGCAGCCCACAAGAACTCTCCTGTGTTGTTCTCTCCACCAATCAGTGCATCGCTGTCCTGTACACTCGGGTGCGCACTTGTCACATGTCTACGTACACACCGTAACATGTAAAAACTTATAACAAAATGTATTATACCATATCTGTGCTGTATTATACCATATCTGTCCGGTATTATACCGAATCTGTGCTGTATTATACCATATCTGTCCTGTATAATACCATATCTGTCCTGTTTAGACAATATCTTCCCTGTATTTAACCAAACTTTCTGGGCTATCTCCGGAACGACAAAAAATGGAGAGCTGACACTCCGGGACTTTATAGTTTATCGCATTGGGGTCATTTTAAGCCTATTTGCATAACCCCCCGAGCAGAGGATCATGGGTAAATCCAAGATGGCGGCCACGTGGAGTCCCAGAAAAGTGATGTTTTTGTCATATTTCTTCAAAATTTCTGCTTTTCCACAATGAAAAGTTGGCAAAAACTATTTTATTTCACATTACATTAATATTTACTAATTTATCATGCAGTTTTTGCGGAGAAATTCCAAAAATAAAAATTTAGGAAAATCTAACCGAAAAATCGACCAAAAAATGCCGTTTTTGAAAATGACGTCACTGTGACGTCATCAAAGCGGCCATCTTGGAATTTGTTTACATTTTCTGGTAGAGATTCATCCAAGGGTGTAGTGTGATGAGTTTCAGCCCCCTAGCTCAAAGGATAAGAAAAATAATTAGAGGGGGCCATTTCGGCCCCCCCCCCCCGGCCAGGACAGGTCCCAAAAAACCCAGGCAAGATAGGGTTAATGTACATGTACTCTGCGCATGTCCATGTATTCTGTGCATAGCCAGGTACATGCATTATGTGAATGTACATGTACTATTTGCCTGTACATGTAATCTGTTCATGTACATGTACTCTGTCAGTACACATGTTCCTTGTCCATGTAAATGTACTCTGTGCATGTCATTCTACATGTACTCTGTTCACGTCCATGTGAACATACTCTGTTCAAATCCATGTACATACTCTCCTGTGCGTCCGTGCGCGCGCGCGTGTGTGTGTGTGAACATTGTGCTTAGTTAGCCGTCTCTCTTTCGGAAGATATGGAGGCTCTGAAGAGCCGTTCTTTTCTGTCGCTGTAAGACGGAACTGTCATTTCCACAGCGTCAGGGTCAATAGGGCAAAGACCACTGTGAGACCAACGAGACGTCGCTGGTTTCGGCGTGAGCGCTCGTGGTCCATAGCCCGAGCATCAAGGATGGCTGTCATAGTCCAGTAGTGGTGGGTGATAGCACACCTCGCCATCGAGTCCACTCTGTCGAGAATCGCTTCTGTGAAATCTTTCAGGATCTGGCGTCGCCCCTCGTTGTCGTCGCCATCTCCTAACATGGACAGAACTACTGCTCGGTAACCCGTGAGTGAATTAACCATGGTCGCATGCTGTAAAATGCGAGTCGCATAGGGATGGGTCTCCGTCATGGCTCTGCAACCGTAGGAATGGATGTGTGGGGTCCAGAGGGACGTGTTAGACCATGTTACACATGCGCGTCTACACGTAGCTCTACGTGTGTAGTCCGTGATAAGTACTATTCTGATTGGTTAGTCCAAAAAGAGAGCAACAACAACAACAACAACAACAACAACAAGGATTACAGGTCAATCCTTTTATTAGCCCCTCCATCACAGCACATCCACGCTGGGGAAATCGCTATAGGTGTATTTACAATTCACTTATGCTATTGTCCGTGTATTCAGAAGTTCATTGTGCTGATCTCAGACTGCTCTTATCCAATCAGAAGCCGACTCTCAGAATAAGTATAAGTCATGATGAAGGATGGAACACAAATTGTGGATGTCTTTCGGATTGATGGGGATCAACTGACTGTGGAGTCTGAAGACTCGACTGCCATGCTGGCATTCATGGCTGGGTGCCTTATGTACCGACCGTTGATGTCGCCGTAAATTATCCTTACGATTAAAGGGCTTCCTGCAGATGGAACACGTATACTCACCAACAGCACCTTGAAAAGTAGACTCATGGATGGGGTAAAACATCACGGGTTCCTCAACCATCAAGCGTGCATGTCCATGGATTACACGTTGGTGAGATCTCAACTGGCTGTGTAGTCTGAAGCGGTGTCCACAATCCCCACATTGATGCCTGGATGTCTCATGGAGACACCGTTCATGGCGGTGTAAACTATCCAGGCGATTAAATGTATCCCCACAGGTCTCGCAGGTGTACTGGGCAGTAGCGTCGTGGATGCTAGACTCATGGCGTTGTAAGCCGTGCAAGCGTGTAAAGGACTTGGAGCAAGTGGTACACGTGAACATCGTGTCGTAAGTGGTTGAACGAATGTCTGCTGAAAGTGTCAGACCGCTTCCCTTTTATAGCAAGCTAGCTGTTGATCTATTTTTAAAACACATGTGTATGTGTATGCGTCTGTGTGTATACGTCTGTGTGCATGCATGTGTGTGCGTGTGTGTGTGTGCATGTGTGTGTGTATACGTCTGTGTGTAGGTGTGTGTGTGTGTGTGTGTGCGTGTCGTCGTGTGCCATGATACAGACAGATGAGAGAAAAAGATCAAGACGTTCACAAGTGTTCCTATAGTCCGGAAGTGATTTCTAATTTGAGGGCAATGGGCAATCATACTAAATTTATTTTCATAACTTATTTATTTTCACAATAAGCAATATAATCAAGATTAGCAAGTGAAGTTTTACAACATAATATAATACGCATCATGGGTCTCCTTCAGTTTAGTGTAGATATATATACCCTTGAGTATCTGTTACCATGATTCATTCATAATGTTGTCTGTAATATATTGATGTCGACAAGAAATAAACATAATTATTTGATAATATTATTAACTGTATGTTGTTTATGATTAACATGAACTTTTTTTTTGCTGGAATCCAGCCATTTGTTCCATATGGGCAATATTCTCATTAGCCCTCACCATTCAATATGAATTTGATACATCTACAAGTCCATGGTCATTGATACAGTATGGTGAAGGTGACCTGTAACACCAGTATACAAAATTATACAGAGCGCATTGAATCCTCATCACATGATGCTGAGGCAGAT
>JAVTVY010032828.1:0-13802 GCA_036873755.1 Hanleya hanleyi
ACTCCGAAGAACTCTCCCGGCTTTTTTTTTTTTTTTTTTTTTTGAGTTGGGGGTGGGGAGATAGCGACTGGAAAAATATATCTTCCCATGCTTCAATCGTTATCTGTGAATCCGATCAACAACCTAGCCGGATAATCTGTCAAAAATTATCCGTCGTCTGGGTAAGGTTGAAGGGTCAAGCTCGGACTGTGATACAGGCAAAAACTGTTGTTGTTGTTGTAGTCTGGAAAAATAACTCTGCCTCACGAGGCGCTCTCTCGGCTTTTTCTTTTCCTTTTTTTTGAAGATGGGCGGGGGGGGGGAGATAGCGACTGGAAAAATATATCTTCCCATGATACTTCAATCGTGATCTCATGAATTCCACGGAAAAGCGGACATTGCTAAACAGCCCTTTTTCGCATAAAATTCATTCCACATTCTGTCGTAGACCCTATATTAGCATGCTGTTTGTTCTACATGTATTCGCTTCCTATGATCTCCGGGAACACGCCAATAATAGAGAAGATGTGTTTAGCGAAATATTTTTCCCGCAATTTTTGAACATGAAGAACTCGGGAAATTCTAAATTGTCAAAGAAGAAAAATTGCACTTTACTGAAAACTATACTATTTTGAAACATCTGCAGAAAAGATATGCATGTGGCGGGAGCTGTATACAGTGTTTGGGGGAGTTTCGAATCACGGGGAGTTGCGGATCACTTTCCTAATTAATGCCTGATATTTCTTGAAGTAAAGTATCTGATTAAAACTTTTTAGGTTTATTGGAACGTCTGTTTCCGTGGACTGAAATGAATGTCAAACAACGGACCTGGATTGTTTCTTTTTCGGTCAATTCGGTAACGTAATACTTCTGGTACTGTACAATAACAAATTGCCACAGAGTCGAAAAACACGTGCGATTTTTCCAGTAGTGAATCTGCGCGAAATAAGGTGGGTTTAGGCGGTATATTCAGTATTTATTTAAATGACAGAATCTTGCTAAATGGCCAAACAAAATATCTAGTGATTTGCGATAAATGTTAACTGACCAGCATTGTAATATAATGGCGCTATAGAGATGTCAATTCCGAATCAACGAAATAAGCGTCGTTCATAACTTGAAATCGGTGAATAAGGGACCGTCTCACATCTAATACAACAGGTGTAAACCGACTTTAAGGAAGATTGGTCAATCCATGGCATTGTCAAAAAAAAAAAAAAAAATGAATCAATGACAATATCCTTGTAACCGGAACTATGTACGCGAATCATTCCAAACCTTGGTGAACAAATCATTTTTTCGATATTACATCATCATATTCAATAATTTCAGACATATCTACTCCAATATAGAAAGTTTTATATAAATAAAATTGTTCATCACTGAGCGAGGTTTCTACGAGTTCAATAACTGGATGTCCCTTTATTAACACTATCTGGTCTGGAAGATTTGGGGTGTATCGCAGGTGAGGGGTGGGGGGATGGAGTCAACCCATATATTTTCGCTATCCATAGGGCTAGAGCGCTGCAACATAACACACAGTATCTTCTGTTCAAGCCCTACCTGAAAGAGTAACAAAGCTTAAGATGAACGCTATGATGACGTCGAGTAACGTCATCTCGTCAGCCATTTGTCGACTATTTTTTGGACCGATTTTTCGAAATTCTAATTTTCCGATTTTTCTTTCATAAACTACCAAATAAAGTAGAGAATAACTACTTTTGCCCAATAAAATACTTTCTAGTACTTTTAGGCCAGAAAAATTCGAAGAAATGGACAGAACTGGCTGGAAAAAAAAACGAATTTCTGAGATACCACACGGCCGCCTTTTGAATTTAGCCATGATCCTCTGCTCGGCCAAGTCCTAAAATGACTCCAATATGATAAGCTTTAAAGTCACGAAGTTCCCGCTTCCTCTGTTTTGTCGTTATGGAGCAGTACAGGAAAGTTCACTGGCCCGCCCTCCATGATTGTCAGACATCGTATCCTAAAATGTTCTAAAAAATAATTAAATTGAGATTACAATGCAATTTTGTAGGCTCGCTCCAAGATAAATATACTTCAGAACATTTTCGACTCTAGATCTGCGTGTCATTTGTGCCTGGACTGCAACAGTTGAATATTCGCTCACAGGGCGGGGAGAATTAAGACAACATTGAAATCTTCTCCAGGGTTTCACCGGCCTATGAATGATTAGCAGATGGCCCCTCAAGCCTATAAAAATTCCATTCTCAGTGCCTGTAACGGCCGCTAGATGGCGTGGTCCGCAACTCACCAAAATGATGCGCAACTGCCCGCGCTGGTGCACTGAAGCGGAGGTTATTTTGTCATCGATTGACAAGTCCGATTGAAGATTTCTTTACATACAATTATAGACGACAGATTTCCCTAGAATATAAGACCAGCAGTCGCTCTCACCTCCTAAAAGAACAAGCGCTAGCAGTCTGGATGTGAAAAGTGATTCGGAACTCCCCAAAACACTGTACCTTAGTAAAAATAAGAGGTCGGAGTTTTAATTTTCTAAGTAGAAGAGATAAATTCACTCTAGGAATATTTTTTTGAAGAAAATGTGTAATTAATAAAGCACTTTTACCGTAAGATTTAAAAAGCGCACTCGTGATTCCATCACGATTTTTTGTCGATTACGTCACGGACTAGATTTAACCCCTGGGATGATCCAGTCGCGTTTTTCTCACGATGAAAAAAATCTTATCATCCTTGGGTACTGTATGTTAGTAAGAGATGTCATATAAGAATAGTCAGATTGAAACAGAGCAGCAAAAAAATAGACCAGCAACACTAGTCAAGAGTCATGTCCGTTTCAGGTGATTCCGTCACGAACATTTCGAAGCATGATTTACTAAATGCTGGATCATCTGTGGATTTTTCATGGATCCGTAAACAGATGTCATATAGAATAGCAAACTAAACTTGAAACTACATGGGAATGACCACGGAACTTCCGAGTACATGACTTTGAATAAAGAAAAAGTCTTCCGAACGGTGATTCCGTCACGGTGGAATTCATGATCTGTGAATCCGATCAACAACCTAGGCAGACAATCTGTCAAAAATTATCCGTCGTCTGGGTAAGGTTGAAGGGTAATCGGAAGCTCGGACTGTGATACAGGCAAAAACAGTTGCTGTTGTAGTCTAGAAAAATAACTGGCATGCACTCTATGGAGAAGGGCCTCGTGAGGCACAAAGTGCAATTTTGTTGTTGTTGTTTATCTGCAAATCCGCTCATCTCGATGGGTATCTTTCACTGGTTCTCACAGTTGCCTGGCCTGTGTTATATTCGGTGGTCGAAGTCTACGTATAGTTTTTTTCAATAAATTATGGAAATTAATACAAACATATATACAGATATTTTTTTAAATAGATTTTTTTATAAGTGTATTTCTCTTTCATCTTAGGCTCAATTAAAGTCATTCTCTAAAATGTGAAGCCGAGTTAATACAGTTTTTAATTATCTACCAAACCCTGTCCTCTATGACATAGAATAAAAGAGAAGTTGGGAATAGAATCGCTCAACACAGTCATTTCTAAACATCAAGTTGTACATAAGTATTTTTACTTACTCTGTACAAGCTGAGGGCATTTTTGTGGCTTTTGAAAATTTTGAGATTTTTGCGTGTCTGTCCATATTTAACTAAGCGACGTCCAAGCGAGCTAATGTACGCGCGTTATATTCATATCAAATATGGTGCGGCTTGTGTTCAATGAGGCTTGGAATGTTTATACAATTAATTTTCTTCTCACTGTTACACAATGAAATTAAGTTTCAAATCATTTGATTCATCTCTTCGATGTAGATTGTTATGTTTCATTCGAGGAAATAATTTTAATAGATACATATGACATTTTCTAACTTTACGGCTGGAGTTGTATCACAAAGAGCAAACGGCGTAAACATGCTTTCCCATCTCACCCACGCTCATATGGGTATCGATCGTTCCTATTCGAGGACACACTAACTGATGACCTAGTTCAGAGCCAGTGATTTGCTCGCCCTCCACCCCATTGGATATCAGTTGATTCCTAAGGAAATAAACATTACACATGTAATGACCACCTGCCGAGTGATACATGTGTGAATCGGTCAGACATTTCCAAGGATGCCATATTCTAACTTAAAACAACCATGCCGGATTTCATTGCTTCACTGAGAATAATTGGATATAACTTTTACAAAGCCTGCACCTCCCAATAGCTCCTGGATCTAGAACACATAAATGAAGGGACCTAGTTTATCGGTGGTATGGCAAAAATATCATGTAGAATGGGATTGTGTGGATAATATCCCTGGAAGTTGAAGTCCTGCTGCATGCTTCACAAACATAATCAAAAGGGAAAATTATCTCCCTTGACCAGGTAAGGACTTGAATGTGTGTCTAAAATGATTTAGCTTCTAGAAACAGACTTCATTTCAAATTTTAATTCCAATTCTGCTACATGTACATGTATAAAATACATACAGAATGAACTGCATACATAATAACACAAAGAACAGGTATATGTATCTCATTACATTCTTATTCAAAGATCAATACCTGGGTAATATTACAACAATACCATGGTGTTATATATTGTTATGATTGACTTAACTTTAGCTGCTGAAGATATTTCTAATTTGAGATCAATGAACAATCATACTAGATTTCATAACTTCATTTATTTTCACAATAAGCAACATAATCGAGATTAGCAAGTGAAGTTTTAAAACATAATATAATAAACAGCATGGGTCTCCTTCAGTTTATTGTAGACAAAAATACCCATGAATATATGTTACCATGATTCAGTCATAATATTACCTGTAATACATATATTGATGTCGACAAGGAATAAACATAATTATTTGATAGTATTACTAATTGTATGTTGTTTATGATTAACATGAACTTTTTATTTGCTGCGTGGAATTCAGTCATTTGTTCCATAGGGGCAATATTCTCATCAGTCATCACCATTCAATGTGAATGTGATACATGTACAAGTCCATGGTCATTGATACAGTAAGGTGAAGGCGAAGGTGACCTGTAACACCAGTATACAAAATTATACCGAGCGCATTGAATCCTCATCATATGATGTTGAGACAGATCAGAACGAAGTGTCGGTAAAATCAGGTGTGTTTTGAAGAGCATTCTCTCATCAATGATGATGCTATACTGTACACATACAAAATATGAAGTGTTGATGTGTTGGGCCTATAGCACAAAATCACAAGCAAGTTGGTACAACAACTAGGCACACGGTGTCTCATTTCTGCCGCTAACGTGTCGATTTGGGTGAGGGGATCCTCTCAGGGGGAGGTGGGGGTGGGATGGGGCCTAATGTCTCAAGCACTTTTCCAGATTTTCCATCAATATACTCTATTCCATACCCCAATATTTCAAGCACGTCAAATCAAACAAAAATTATTCGCTGGGAATGTCACATCCCTGTCTGGACATGCTAGTGAGGAACCCTCAATCCCAGATTAATTACCATTGATGAAGCTAACGTCCAACAAATGCAAAATTGAGCTTGGCATCCGGCCGTATGTTATTCAGTGATGTATTACGCTACGGACCCTGTTGCCTCGACGGAGGTCTTTGCGCTCATCCAGCGCTTGTTAAGCATAGGGAGAGTTGGGAGTATCCATGCATCTGTATACGGTCCGCTGAGCAGACGAACACAGCAAACACCCCTCGGGCTATGGACGCGGTTCGGTGAATGGATAACCTCGAACACCGGAACCCCTCGGGCTATGGGTGCGGTCCAGTGAGCAAACGTTGAACCTATAGGTTATATCAATAGACGATAGCCTACACTGTAAATCGCAGTGTTTTAAAACAAGACACTTTATAAACACATTTTTGTCCCCACTTGTAATAAAACACATAAAGTGTTTTTATATTAAACACTAGTGTTTTACAACAAGACACTGTTTGAGATATAAGATAAAACACTTAAAGTGTTTAAACACTAGTGTTTTACAACAAGACACTTTTTGAGATACAAGATAAAACACTTAAAGTGTTTTTAATTTTAAAACACTTTAAGTGTTTCGTCTTAAAACACTTTGAGTGTTTTAAAAGTGTTTTAAAATAAAACACTTTTAGTGTTTATTGGCTTGTCCCCACTTTAAAAAATCTTTCAGTGTTTATAAAGTGTCTACAATCGAATAAGTGTTTATAATCGAAACACTTTTTGAAAAGTGTTTAATCAAAGCACTTCTGAATACTGGAGACTGCTGAAACAAAGAGAAAAGAAAACAGTTTTCAATTGTTAAAATTTATTATAAAACTTTCTCAGCAAAGGAACAATATCACTACAATTAAACATGCTTACAGTGGGCATGCATATGCTTAAACATATTTCACATATAAAATCATCAGGCCCTCCAATCTATGTGAAAAGAAATGCAGCAAATTACATACAAAACCAGGCTTGCGTGACTGTCTGTTTAAATGGGGTAAGAATACAGGTTAAACCGGATTATGTGCATTACGATGAGATACTCTTGTGACTGGTATCAGATATGATAACATGTGGGGTAAACATGAATGTTCTTGCTGGCAATTGTACCGCCAATCCCACAAAGTAGGCCTTCTGGAAATCCCAGATGAGAAATGCATGGTAAATGGTAGACATGGCACTTTATCAGGATTTGTTTTACCCGAATAATGAGTTCATGCGCTGTCATATAAATAACCCTTTCATTTTAATGCCCATAATCCAATTTAGCCTGCAATCTTATCCCATTCAAACTGACTAAGTCACATAAAGCCTGATTCAACATCCGACTTGCTGCATTACTTTCACATAGATGTAGCCACCAACTGTTAAAACAACTGAAATTTTTTAATATGGACTAGTTTAACTGCAGTATATAGTCTCCTATAAAACGTGTCATCATAAAATACATTTGAATCAAGAAATACCAATAAAATTATGCTGAAAAATCTAAGCACTAATACTTCAATCACATTATAATTACGTCGTTGGTTATTATGTAAGTGTGGGGGCTATACATAAAGGATCTTACACGAGTGGCTATTTTCAGTATGAAAGTTATGACACAAATTAAGTTTGATATGTTGTGGGTTTTAGCAGCAACATGTGAAACTTACTCAACGAGTGTCATAACTTTCACTTAATTAAATTGCCACGAGTGTAAAATTCTATTCATCACATAACTATTTTTAGGTAAATAATGAACACAATAATTCAAAAGATTTCATTATCAAATCTATCTCAAAATTTCTAATAATGAACACAATAATTCAAAAGATTTCATTATCAAATCTATCTCAAAATTTCTATTCTTTGTTTCATTCTCGTAAAAAAAGGGCTGGCTCAGGTGAATCACAGCCTTAAAAGCTGTATATGTTAACCTGATATAGTTCCAAAAACGCAACAGAGCTTGAGCACCTCCTTAAGCTGTTCAGTTTCCACAGTATTTCAAAATATCGTAGATCATTTCACAACATGAATGTAATAAGTGTAACTAATTTGTTAATTGGCTGTTCTTCAAACATTTTTTAATTTGGACCGTCACGCTACGAATTGCAATTATGTTTGCTGCACGTCATCATGCGCGTGACATGTTGGGGAGTTCTCAGCGAGGTGATGACAGGCTAGGCTTCATAGCATTCTCAATCGGTACGGATATCACAGAATTTGTCTGCCAATAGCATCCAGTGTCCTCACAGATTGCTGGCAACGCCTGTATCTCGGCTTCTGCGATGGCGCAGCCTCCACTTGCTGCTCAAGGCAATGCAGATCTGCAGTCTACTCCTGCTTTGTTGCATGTATTTTCAGGCACGGTCAACTTTTCCTTTCTTGGATTGCTGCATGCTGTTTGCGTAATCCTGCTTCCTCTAAAGCATATTCAGCTTTAGCATGGGTTGTCTCTGCTTTGGCTCTTTCATTGCCAAAACTGATGAGGAGACCGGGTGTTCCAAGGTGTGAGCTCCACTCGACTTCTTAAGACTTTATGGATTGCTGGGCAACTGAACCCGGAGCCAGAATTGAACAGTTGGGTTCCTCTTGAACCATGTCACAGTTCTCAACGACTCGTTTTGATCGAATCCAAATATGACATCTTCGTATTTCATCGCTGAAGTTCCTAGATGGGGACGATACAGCTGTCAATCAGTGTTTTTACTATACTGACATTCTTCAGTTTCTATGCTGCATCGAAGAGTTAACAATAGAGATAACCCAAGACTACTAGCAGGTATAGGACACAACGCCGGAACGTAATGGTAATACTGCTTTAATCTCGGCACTCTTTCCGATGAAATGGGTAAAAAGCTACAAAATACAAAATGAAATACACCTCAGTTACGAAACAGAAATTATTCCACTATTTCAGAAAGTTATTATGACAGAGTAGCTGAATTTAAGAAGCCCACATTTCATGTAAGTTTCAAACATCTCAAAGTTTTAAGAAAAACAGAAAACATGCAAAAATACATGTAAACTTAGCTCTACTGATGCTTGTCAACATTAAACGTAAAACTCTACAAATTTTAGAATGAATCAATCAACCCTGCCATAAAAGGCCGGACTTCTTTCGGTTCTGGACGGCCGAGCCACACTTCTAGCACGCAAACACAACGATATTCCTACGCTATGCACATGACCGACAGCAACGGGCAGGGATGAAGGAAGCCTGCTGCAAGAAAGCTAAAAATAGCACAGATGCAAGATCTTTCAACTTTACGAAAATTACATATGAAGGCTTCACAGACCCCTAGTCAGGATTAGAAAGGGGCATGGGGGAAATACCATCATAGCACTTATAGCCGGGGGCCTGGGGGCCGCTAGGCCCCCAGCCGCCAGAGACCGCGCGGTGCTCTTAGAGCTCTCGGAGCCATTTTTGGGACATTTCAGACCTATCCAAGAGAAAGAACTATCAGCCTATATATATGTGATAAATTGATATTTTTTTCAGAACTGGACACCTTTAAATTATTTCAAACAGGTGATCGTGCGACTTCATTATATATTGCAAAACGAAAATGTAGGTTTTGTCAAATGTGAATTATTGTGTATGCAAATTTGCTGTAAATAGACAGGTTCTCGAGTTACTCGTCAGAATGAAGGGATTGCTGTTATTTTTCTCCGATTTGATTCGAGCTGATTCCAACTCGAGTTCGGGAATGTCACCTGGATCACTGCACGGAGCTGTTGTTGTTGATGTTGTTGTTAGATCTACAGTCTCTGCTTCGATATCAGGCTCAGATGTCGTTGCTTATTAAAAAAACGACCCGATAGATTTGCAGTTCTTTGCACCACTTCCCATGCTCCCCGATCGTTTTTTGGCTATTCTGTCGCTGCTTGGAATGATCAAAAATGAAAAGTTTGCTCAAACTTCAAAATTTGACAACACGCTGATCAGAACGCCACGTGGTGAGCAAACTTTGGCATCAAGGGAAGCAATCTGATGCCGCAGCGATGGACACTCTCCCATAATGGGGGATATGCGCCTCCTTGTATGAAAAACTTGAAAATACCACACGTGGCCCAATTGCGGAGAGTAAAAAAATTGTAGCTCTTCTATGAATGAGATAGGAAAAGATACTCTAGCCCGGGATTGACAAGACGAGACGGAAGCAAAAACTGTGCTGAAAAATAAAGACTTGTGGATGGCGCAAAGTCGATTTTCCATGAAATGGGCGTGGGGTAAATTTATTTAGGGCATGGTAACCTGAATTAGGGGCATGGCGCTCGAAGTGAGGGGCGTGGCGCTGCGCCACGCCAAATAAGCCTAGTGAGGGGTCTGCTTCAGAACTATAAGAAATATAACTATACATATACACTACTATACATCTCGTAATGTCAATAATCAGATTTAGAGTCAATACTCATCATACGAACAAACTTTCGAATAAATTAGAGAAACGATCACGCGTTAGCCCACGGCCACGGTGCATGTTGTTCACATGTCAATACACATGAATTTACAGTCTCTCCACACACAGATACAGTTTCGCGACTGCATGAATATTAAACGGAATCATAACGATTGAATGTACTCACACTGTGGATGGTTTCAGGTACTCAAGGAAATATGTAGTCGTGTGAAATAAAGATAACTGCCACTGCATCAATCAACCGTCTGCAACGCATTTTGGCGGGCTGCTGTTCGTTCGAATGACCAAAAACTACCTCCGAACACAGAAGAGTTCCAGCGCGGGCCGGCCTGAATGATGAACATAGTCGCATGTGCATCGTTACGCGGTATTAGTACATTGGACAACATATGAATAATCAAATTTTAACAGTAGAGATCAGTATAATCACTTTATAAAAGTCATGTTACCGTACGCAAAAGTGCTGTAAGGGTGGAAAATGTATGGCCAATACACACAATGTTCTAGACCATACACGTCAACACATTCCCTTTTTCCAAAAAAAAATTCAGCCAAGTTATACCCCTTTCCCCTTTTCTCAAAACACTTATGGTCTGTTAAAACACTAGTGTTTTACAGCGAAACACTTAAGATTCATGTGTTTATGAAGTGTTTGCGATTAAAACACTTTTGAGAAAAAGTGTTTTTGTATTTGTGATAAACACTTTCTCCGTGCCACTAAAACACTAGTGTTTTGATTTTAAACACTAGTGTTTAATTTTGAGACACTAGTGTTTTATTTTGAGACACATCAAGTGTTTATAAAGTGTTTAGCCTATTTACAGTGTAGAACACTACTTCTATATATGGATGACCTTGCGCCTTGGCCAGAACGCCTATTTATGAAAAGATGACTGCTTCTTGGCCAGAACGCCTATTTCTTATCTGGTGTCCACCATCGTGTGCTCGTCGCAGTTTAACCCTACCTGCCCGGGGGGGGGGGAGGATTATGGATTTCTGCACTATCACCGGAACGGCAAAAAAATAGAGAGCTGAAACTCCGTGACGTTATAGATTATCTTATTGGGGTCATTTTGAGCCTATTTGCATAACCCCAGGCGGAAGGGGATCATGGGTAAATTCAAGATGGCGGCCACATGGGGTACCAGAAAAGTGATGGTTTTGTCAAATTTCTGCTTTTCTGCGATGCAAAGTGGACAAAAACTATTTTATTTCATATCACATCAATATTTGCTAATTTTTTCATGCAGTTTTTGTGGAGAAAAAATCAAAAAAATCTGAAAATCTGACCGAAAAATGGACCAAAAATTGCCGTTTTTGAAAATGACGTCACTGTGACGTCATCAAAGCGACTGGATTTTTTTACATTTTCTAGTAGAGCTTGACCCAAGGGTACAGTGCAATAAGTGTCAGCCCTCTAGCTCAAGGGATAAGAAAAATAATTAGGGGGGGGCCCATTTCGCCCCCCCCCCACCCAGGCCTGGACAGGTCCCCAAAAGCCCAGGCCAGATACGGTTAATCCAGAAATGGTAGGTTTCAGAGATGTATGCCAGTCGAGAGAACATAATCGCCTTACTGATCTGCGACGGGATGAGAACAAGAAATTCTGAGTTCATGTCATCGCATCAAATGATCGTAAACAACGTTATGTTTACTTATAGCGGTATACATATGAAAATAACGGTTTGGGGTGAAATTGGGACAAATATATTTTTAAATATCCCGGCCAGTATAGTATAACATGTTATCGTTCTACTTATTTTATTGCACGGACAGAACCAACCAAAGCATTTCCACCTCTTTAATCAAAAGACATTATTCATGCGGTAATAGTACATGTTTTACTGTAACCCGATCTGGCCTGGGCGATTAGGGTTGTACCGCAGCCTGGGGGTGGAGTGCTCCCAACCCCCTTATATATATGTTCACTACCGCTAAGGCTAGAGAGCTGAAACTTACCACACTATATGTTTGGGTCACGCTCTACAAGAAAATGTAAAACACAATCCAAGATGACCGCCACGATGGCGTTACAGTGACGATTTTTCAGTCAGAATTTTCCAATTTATTATTTTTGTTTTTTCTTTGCAAAAATTGCATGATAAATTAGTAAATAATAATCCGATATGGAATAAATTAGGTTCTACTCACTTTTCCAGGCAGAAAAGCAAAAATATGGAGGAAATCTGACAAAAACAGCACTTTACTGATTCCCCACATGGCCGCCATTTTGAATTTAGTCATGATTCTCTGCTCGGGAGGTCATGCAAATAGGCTCAAAATGACTCCAATATGATAATCTATAAAGTAACGGAGTTTGGGCTCTCAATTTTTTGTCGTTCCGGAAAATGCCCACGAAAAAAAGTCGTTTTCTGTAATATACTGTATGTAAGTCTCGCTTTGAATTTGACTATTCATATAAATGCCATATGTCTTCAGTTAACTACTGCATACACATCAACTTTCCACAGGGTGAAAATATTTTGTACACAGCGGTATGTTACATGTACCATAACGACGACTCCGTGTTATCCATAGCGGTATCAGGGTGGGCATGTTACGACGTAGTTACCGCTGTAATACATTAATGTTGTGTTCACAATATTTTCACCGACGTGGAACTTTGATGTGTATATTCGTTTATTGGTCTACCAATAGGGTGCTCACTTTGCACCCACTGTATTTGGTGAAAACGGCTCCTGATGCTAATATATAATTAATGAATTGTTTGTAACACAGGCGGCTTGAACATATTGGGCGGAGAATGGGATAGATCTGGAATATTTGATGTTCACGGAGGATGTCTTGAGAAGAAGAAGTCGGCAGTCAAACTAGTGATCCCAGAGGGAGCTGTCAAACCAGGTATCACTGTCACCATTAAAGGCAAAGTATTCACAAACTTGAACGAGTTCGTGGAACTCTTTCAACTGCCCCAAAATGAGCTATTTGTTTCTCCTGTGGTCGAGTTTGCAGAAAGCAAATCGATTACGTTTGAATCGAATCTGACGCTCAAGATACCCATTGCTGCTTCGTTTTGTCCAGATCCAACAACTTTGCGAGTCCTTTGTTTGTCAGACGATAAAACTGTTGATGTGGTTGAAATACATGACGCCAAGCACCCACAAGACAAGTCATACGTGTTGAGGGATGATGGTTTCGCATATATATACACCCGGCATTTCTGTGTATTCGTTTGTAAGAGCTGCAAAAGGACATTTTCGTTTCATCGCCGTATCGATGGCTTAGTGTTCGGGAAGTGTGAAGCTGGAGATGATGAAAGCGAAATCTACGATTGTGATGTTCGTCTATACCTGCAGAATGACCTTTACCGAATAAAGGATTTCGAAGCGGTATGTATGCATACACACGTACAATAACAAAGGTGACTAGACTAATTTTTTTTATTTATCCTTTTTATTTGCATAGTATGACCGTGTGGAACCTATCCTGCATCTCTCTCGACTTTTGAGGGACAGGATAAAGGCTTCATACATTTTTTAACATCATCAGTACGCATCGCAACGGTAGTTGTAAAGTTACGTTGTTTAGTTCTTATGCAATACCGTTTAGTAGACAACCTGTGTTACATTTATGTGGGTGTGGCAGGCAGAGCACAGGAAATGATGTTAAATTGTAGTTCATTAACTTACTCGTATCATACACTTTCATCAACGAGAATATAACTTTCGTCCATCGTCTTCAGAGACTATAAAAACACACTGACTGAAACTCTCAGTCTGCCGTCTATAAAATAAGCTGTTTGGTATTGTCCCGAGCAGCCTCATATTACACCCAGGTGTCCACCGCAATCAGTCAACGTATTCGTATTTAAATAAAAAAAAAATGCTTACAAACAGACAAGCATTCACATAACACAGCTTACTACACATCATCGTAGAGGATCTGAATAACCCGCCACGAATGAACCTCTCGCAGACTAAGTTATTCTAC
>JAVTVY010032829.1:0-15013 GCA_036873755.1 Hanleya hanleyi
TCCTACTCCTCCGCTTTACTCACTGCACAGCGTGGCGCGGGATACGCTGGGGCGAGTGACGTGGGGTTTTCGCTACCCGAGATTCCATGGGCCAGGCTTGCACCCTACAGTAGAATGGGTCGACTGCGCATGCGCGATGAGTAGTAGTATAGAAAGGGCACTTGATCTCCCTATCCCTATAGGTGTGGCGCGGGATAGGGTGGGCCGAGAGACCTGGGGTTTTCGCTACCTGAGGTTCCATGGGCCAGGCTTGCACCCTACAGTAGAATGGGACGACTGCGCACGCGCGATAAGTAGTGCGCGATGAGTAGTATAGAAAGGGCACACGATCTCTCTATCCCTATAAACTAACCCATGGGGGTTCATGGGGGATGAATGAGGCATGGGGGTGAAATCTGTGGTGTATGAGGGTCGGCTCATGTGGGTTTCACTTAAGGGTTGGCTCATGTGGGTTTCACTTCTTAATCCGTGGTGTACGAGGGTCGGCTCAGATCCCCTGGGGTGGGGACATGCCCCTGAGGGCAGTGGGTGGGTTCAATGAAAGCTCGTTACTTTAAAACTAAAAGATATCCCATGATGCACTATTGTTCTAAACTTCATTGATCTGTTTATCATCTCCATCATTATGTTGGTATAAAGATCATATTAAATGCACATATGTTACTCTTGATTGCCCATTAATTTTTTACAACTACACAATTCATTGAGGAAATTACCATGTGAAAATAGAAATCTGAGTTCTAGCTTTTAATCACAGACAAATGTATTATTATTTTGTCCAACATTTTTGCAATATTTCATCTAGAGTACAGTAGAGTAGAAACAGATTGTTTACAATAGGCCTGCGGTTCAAACTTAAAACATACGGTAATCCATCTAATAATTCATTCACAGGAAGAGAAATTACCCACCATAAAATCTAGGAGTTTTAAATTTATTAGAAGTAGTTGACAAAATGGTTCAAAAGCATGCTGATAATCTATTACTCCTTGTTACTTCAATGATTTTATACAGTGATCAAATTTATTGGAACAGTCACTTGAATTTTTGATAGATGGATCGAATTATTAGAGGGATTCCTGTATACCATTTTGGTATATCTGAACTGTTACGCCACAGTAAACAAATATCTCTTATCTAAAATATAAGCTTTATGTACACTTGTTTACTCAGTTCTTGGTTAAAATGTAGCAAAGTTTTACCTTGCAATCCAACCTATGCAATCTATGTAGTTCGGATAACTTATTTATAAATACGAAGCAGATTTCACTCAGATTATGTTTTTATCACCATTTGTAAAGGATATGGATCGGTAAATATATTTCATTGCAGCAAGTCATTTCTAATTTGTTTATTATGAAGCTTGTCAATTTCCCATGAACCGAGTAGATCTCAGTGAGGTGGTTATGTACACACGTCTGACATAATAGACAATGCCAATGATTGGTCATTCTCATGCCAGAAGGACAGTGATCCCAACGATTCCAGACCCCCTTTACCCGACTGCATGTCTGGTTTTAGTCATATTAGACCGCAAACAGTCCCCATACAACTATCCACTGTCATAATCCTGAGTGGACAACTTTTGAGTTAAGACTGACCTTCTTCTTCAACCAGTTAACAGCCCATTGCCACTTGTTTGGAGTCTGCATGAGGTAATCTTTGGCCAAGGAACACCTGTTAGCTAGACTGACCAGAAACTTGATACATTGGTACGACCGTCTACTGTCCGTCACATGATTAGTCCTGATCACAGCTACAAATAAACGTCGGCAATCAACAATAAATGTCTACTCATCACTATTCATTTGTCAGTCCTTTCTGAGGACCTACAACATATTGATATGATAATGAACATTCTATGCCCAAACATACTAGGCTGTTTAACAGGAAATTTGGAACTACGTTTTATCATATCCAAACAGCTACTTCAGAAATTTGAAAATAACAAATCTGGTCTTTGTATAATGTTTTGAGATCTCTTCAAAAAAATATATATATTGATTGGTATAATGGTATAATTAACTTGCATATCTTATCTCCAACCATATCAGAGTAGTATACCTGATGGTAAAATATATGTATATTGACAGAATTATTCAATGAATCTTCACAGAAACTCTGGGTTCAGCTCAATTTTCTTCACAAGCCAATGAAATTATCACATTTTCATTTGAAACTTTGAATTGACCAATCAATCAAATGTTTTAAAACTGGAAAATATCCCATCATGCACTGTCGTTTCTATGAAACTCCAATTGTGAGCAGACAATTCTATCCTGTGGGACTTTTTGGTCCATGGGAGATAACCTACTCAAGAGCCCTTCATATGGTGTGGGACTGTCCACATCTATGTGTCCATCTATTATCCACTGTATTCTCTTCAGCTGCAGTGGATCCTCCAATACCTATGACAACAAAACAACAGGTCACCTGTTATAGTACAGGGTTCATACACTTACAGTCACATGACAATAGGAAAAGAGTTTTCCAGGTCAATAATTTAAAATTTTCACAAGTCTTTAGTACAATAACTTGCAACAAAGATGAGTAAATTAATGAAGTTCACGAACAAATTTTGGCACAGTAAAGCGCGGCATCAGATCACTGGTTCTCCCAGAAGACGAAAGTGTACTCTATCCAGGACTTTCCAGGAGTTTATCTTTATTTTCAGCAATTTCAAGTACTTTTCAGGTTTAAATTCTAGAAGTTTTAAGGACTTTCCAGGAGGAATATGAGTCATGTAGTAGAAAACTACTTTGTTCCCTTTCCTCTCTTTTTCATACGGCAGTTTTTAAAGATAGACATTTTTGTATAAAGGAACAGAATAAATGCTACCATTGTGCTAGGGTATGCACTAGGATTTTATTAACTTATTTACAGTGTAATTCTATTCATGATACTTAGAGAATATTGGCCAATTGGGTCAATGACGGAGTAACCCATATGATGAGTCAGTCGGCACACTTTGATATTGAAAGAGAGGCCATGCTTATGTCATGGGTCAACTGAGATACTGTAAAACACTGTCCTAAGAGAAGCCCCCAATAATGAGTCAATGAAAAACATCTTAAACCCTTTTGCACTTTCACAAAATAATCACCCTGCGCACCAACAGGTGCATAGATGCATGACCCCCGGCTTCAATTTGTGGTTAGTGGTTTCCCCATTTTAACCTAGGCTACAGTGTGGAAAATATATTTAATCAGTGATACCTAGACTATTTTCAACTTGAAACTTGCCAAAATTATCATCAATGTAAGCCTAACGGTCCTTTCTTGGAACAGTAGGATAATTTGATGCATATTTTCCATATTTACACCAGTTATCAATAGTTAAAAATCTGTCTAATGCTGTATTCCACAAAATTACAGCAGGAGTCCAGCATCAATGCACCCATCCACAGCGATTCTTAAAGTGGAGAAAGGGGATTCAAAATGGCATAGGTCGAAGACCAATAGCTGAAGGGGAGACCAGACTCACTGGTACTGTGTGTCAGTACCAGACCAATAGCTGAAGGGGAGACCAGACTCACTGGTACCGTGTGTCAGTACCAGACCAATAGCTGAAGGGGAGACCAGACTCACTGGTACCGTGTGTCAGTACCAGACCAATAGCTGGAGGGGAGACCAGACTCACTGGTACCGTGTGTAAGTACCAGACCAATAGCTGGAGGGGAGACCAGACTCACTGGTACCGTGTGTCAGTACCAGACCAATAGCTGGAGGGGAGACCAGACTCACTGGTACCGTGTGTCAGTACCAGACCAATAGCTGGAGGGGAGACCAGACTTACTGGTACCATGTGTCAGTACCAGACCAATAGCTGGAGGGGAGACCAGACTCACTGGTACCGTGTCAGTACCAGACCAATAGCTGGAGGGGAGACCAGACTCACTGGTACCGTGTGTCAGTACCAGACCAATAGCTGGAGGGGAGACCAGACTCACTGGTACCGTGTGTCAGTACCAAACCAATAGCTGGAGGGGAGACCAGACTCACTGGTACCGTGTGTCAGTACCAGACCAATAGCTGGAGGGGAGACCAGACTCACTGGTACCGTGTGTCAGTACCAGACCAATAGCTGGAGGGGAGACCAGACTCACTGGTACCATGTGTCAGTACCAGACCAATAGCTCGAGGGGAGACCAGACTCACTGGTACCGTGTGTCAGTACCAGACCAATAGCTGGAGGGGAGACCAGACTCACTGGTACCGTGTGTCAGTACCAGACCAATAGCTGGAGGGGAGACCAGACTCACTGGTACCGTGTGTCAGTACCAGACCAATAGCTCGAGGGGAGACCAGACTCACTGGTACCGTGTGTCAGTACCTAACTTGACTGATGATCCTCCAATCTAAGGGAATATAATCATGTTACCTTGGGAGAAATGGCCATTATCAAATTGCATTAAGGTTGTGAATACCTATAGGGAATGCAGTATTTATGTTCAGATTACATGAAATAGCCTTTTTGTAACATTGAGAATACACTGCCCTGTATGAGGATCATTATTACACACAGAGTAAAATCTGTAACAATTATCACAATAACTACAATCTGCTCAATCAAATAATAATATAGATCATTAACATTGGGTCAAAGTTCACCAAATAGCACTGTATTGTTGTTTCAGGTTTGACATGCAAGATTTCAAGTTGAACTCACCAATAGTTCCATGAGCAGGTTAAACATAGTTTTCAGTTCATTAGATGGGGCATTGGTGTACTGGAGCTGAAACAAACAAACATAATTGTTCAGTACAATGAATATGATTGACAGCAAATCAAATAAAACAGGACCGTACTAAACTGAAAGCCTCATGTCTGATTTTCAATGTGAGACTTGCACAATACCAGATTCAGTGATTGCCACTTCCTGTTTGTCAATTTTGGACCAGTTAACCAATCAACTGACAGAACTGGACCAGTTAACCAATCAACTGACAGAACTGGACCAGTTAACCAATCAACTGACAGAACTAGCCCTCCAGGTTTATCTTTTGGTCATATTATGTAAGTCCACCCATTAGCAGCCATTACCCATAACAATTTTGGCATTGATAATCGAAAGATATATCCCCATCTATCAGCTCATACATGTTTTAGCTGATGCAAGGTGCTACAACGCTTGCTGCCTTTTATTATTGTAATAAAATAATGAATCGATATTTCAATTTTATATTTCACATTGATTCTCTGTGAATTCCACTTTTACATGTACCATGACTGAATATGTAGAGCTGAAACGAATGGCTAATTTTGTCCTTCGAATATTTGGTAGAACTATTCGAATAGTATTTGAACATTCATTACGAACGTCACTGCCAATTTGGTGGTGACTGACTGTGACAGCAACAACAACAATGCATACTGAGGGTTGATATCAGCATATTATATCGATTATTTATTTCTGATTCAATAAAACTGGACAACTGCAGGAATCAATGCTAAAGCTTCAAATGTGAAGTATTTGACATATTTATCACGGCAGACGTAAAAATATTTCCCAGGTAATTGTCGAAATGAAACCATGCATGGCAGTCTGAGACCATGGGGCTTACCAGGTGCTACATATGGCCCATATTCTTTCTCCATCCATGGCAGTCTGAGACCATGGGGCTTATCAGGTGCTACATATGGCCCATATTCTTTCGCCATGCATCAAAGATTTTGTTAAGTTCCATCGTTCTACCATTCATCCAGATTGATTTGTAGGTCTTCAAATAATACATTAATCTGGTCCACTATAAATAGTACAGGCGTGTTTCGTCACCGTGACCAGAGTGCATGGTTGATCCATCATGTGACTTTCTCACAGCCAGATGGCCAAATACTAAACAAACACTACTTAAAACTGTATCAGATGCATGTTTTATTTGAATACCTCTACAAATCACTCTAGATATATGGTAAGATGACGGAATTTCCCAAAATCTTTGATGCATGATGAAACAATATACAGGATTCATACCATACCAAACTTAGTAAGGTGGTTGTCTTTCAGAATTTTGTTTCGGGTGAGAGAGCAAATCCTTATTTGGTATGCCTTCGTATATTTTATATAATTATATCATACTACATGTTTTTTGGGTATAGGTATATATACCCAGTGTATACTACATATCAGTAGTGTTTTCTTTCTTCAGTTTTCTAGAATATGTGATCAATTAACCAATAGTTTGTGAGAGCCTAAGATTAGAGCTCGAGAGCAATGACACCATGAGCCTTCAATCTTGATCTTTGCCAACAAGATGAATACAAGGCAGGTGCAGTGGATTATGAAATGTCTTACCGTAACCTGCTTTAGCACCATAAAACTGAAGTCGGAGTTACAGAAACTACAATAGACCAACATATCAAATAGGGTATCTAACGTGCCACTGACTTCTCGTACTGCATATACCACCTACAACAACAATGGAACAGTTGTCAGTAATTCACATTCAAAAAAACATAATCAAGATGAGATGGTATATTTTATCTCAAGACTTATAACCGGCGCACAGACATTTCCCCCCTGAGGACATTTTCCCTGCAGACATTTCTCCGTTTTTTCCCCCTGCAGACATTTCCCCCTTCAGACATTTCCACTTCAGGTCTATGTTTGTACTAGGATTCGTACAAATGTGTAATGAAGTTTAAATATTGACATTTATATTTGAACTTTGTTACACATTTGTAGTCCTATTATAGGAAGGGGGGAATGTCCACATGAGATAATGTCTGCAGGGGAAAATGTCTAGGGGGAAATGTCCACATTGAAAAATGTCAGCAGGGGAAAATGTCCTCAGGGGGAATGTCCTCTGGGGGAAATGTCCTGAATCCCTTATAACTGGTATCTGAGTTTACATAATCCACATACATTACCAAATTACAGTTATGGTGATTTGTTACATGGAATAAAACACATCAACCCCAACAATTATGCTCAAAATAGGATCACATGAACTGAATTTATTGAAGGTCAAGGAAGAGAATTTGGACAGAATACAGGAATGGGATCAGATTTCTTTCAATAAATCCAATGATCTTAGTCTTGTCTCGAACAATTCTGCTCAAAATGTGACATAGGTCCTACTTTACAACCGAGGTGAATTTAATTCAATGAAAGGTCAAGTGGTTGAAGTCCACTGACACTGAAAATAGAGATTTGGCTCGGCAATGCAATATTCAGTCCCCCGCATGGAAATCGGCATGAAAAACAATTCGAAGCGAGATCTTGAGGCATGGTACCCACATACCAAATTTAGAAAAACTCCGGTTCAGGATTTCAAAAGTCGGGAAAGGAAATATTAACTTGGCCCCCAGTTGCCGCCACTTATAGATGGATCCACATGAAAAACAATCCAAAATGAGTTCAGGGTTTCAAAAGTTACTGTTTGGAAACAAAACTGTTACTTGTCACCCATTTGGCGCCACCAACAGGCAGATTGGCATGAAAAACAATCCCAAGCGAGATCTTGAAGCAAGGTGAATTTGAAAAGAAGTTATAGTCTCGAAATTTGGTTGAGCAGAGGGCAATATTCTAGTCCTCCTAAAGACCGTCATGCATCTGGGGACAAAATAAACTCCACAACTATAATACTCACTTCTTTGATGTATCGTTGAGACTCGGCTCCAAACACATAATCCTGCATTCCTGATGGCATCTTGAGGAAGATATGAGGCTGGACCAGGGGGCGCTTCACAGGGAACTTACCTGGATCTGAAAGAGAGAGAGATAATTAAGGTTTACTGTCACGTTTAGCAATATTTCAGCTATATAACGACTATCAAACAAAATTCTAAGTAATCTAACAAAAACAAGTCAACAACCCAGCAATCCAGAAGTAATCAACACAACACACCGAAAGACATGCACATACATTAAAACTTTCAAATTTCTTTCAAATAACCTAAAATACAGACTTCTTTTACCTGACTAAAAAGATCGCTCTGAAGTATGTGTAGCTGCTTGATAATGAGAATCTCTTACAATCTTAAAATCTATACGACAGATTCTAAGATATTCTAGGCCACGTGCATGTCAAATTTTTCAACACATTAAAAATCAATTTTATTACCATTTGCAGATATTTTATACGTCAAAATTATAAAGAATATTGAGTTCTAACATGAATATCAAGCATAGGTCACGCAATGAAATGATTTTATATATTTTCAAATTTTTATGTCGAGAACAACTGAAAGTTTGACAGCAAATATTCCCAAAGAAAAAGTGGCCATCTTTGATACGCATTTTAGATAATAGGTGATCTAAATCCTGTAGATTTAACGCTTTGATGTGTTAAATCTGAGCTTGTTCTTGTGTGATAAATGTTATTTTTTTAATTTTAGGTTGTTTAACTATTTTAAAAAAGCCTTGCAATCGTTGGCTGTGAATGTCAGGTCAATTTGTCAAGAACACTGACGATCACACGGCTGAATAGTACGGTGTGAAAAATGTGCTAAAATGTCCACGCGACTGTAGAACCATCCATGGCCTCCAATACTTTTTCGCGAGTTGGTCAAATTAATCAGTGTAACAATTTTAACGTGTTCAACGTGTTCAACGTCATTCATATGCTGTGATCGTGAAATTGGTCAAACTTCGACATAAACGATCACACACATTCGACCTTTCACCTCTCGTACAGCTTTGCCGGATGAGCCTCGTTTTCGTCCTTTCTCGGCGCCATTTGCAAAAGTGTGTTGTTCGGGCATGGTAAAGTCTTCTCGTTTCATCAAGTTTTCGTTATTTCTTCGGTTTCAGTTGTTGGTCCAATACAATAACGTTCGCTACAATAACGTTCGCTTCAAGCGACGAGCGTAACTTTATCGATGATTGTTCGATATTTGTACATTTTTAGTTCATGAAATTAATACCAGGTTGTCGGGTCGAACTCAACAACAACCACTTGCTGCTTTCACCACGTGTAATCATGTATCTGGTACCCTTTGAGTTCGATCGTTAGTTCATGACCAACAGTAAGGCCACACCTTGAATATAGGAGCTAAATGTTATAATTCCTCTAGAAGTGTAATTTCACGGGTCCTTGCTCTGGAATAATTATTTTTCTATTATTTTGACTCCAGATAGTCATATAAAAGAAAAAAATCCATTCAAAAGCGAATTTTAATTTTCCGTCTGTCTGGGACCAAATGGCCTAGTTTATCTTGGAATCTGCCATACAGTCTACCTGGATCTGATCAACAATGCAATGTCAAGCATTACTATGACGTTTATTCAAATTTAGACTAACCAGGAAATGGTACTGCATAATAACAAGCTACTGTACTTTATTCTGTCCCAGGGAAGAATCAATTTGACTCAATGCCACTGAAACACTACATCATCAATACACGATGCAGAGTTTGAGCTTCTTTACAGGTATTGCTCATTGAATCTCAGGCTCCTGGCTAGTAAAATACTACTTATGGAAATGTTTTGTGACTGCCTATCAGCTGCTTCGAATTTTTCAAACACAATTTTACAACTTTAAAAGCAGAAAATTGCTATTATGTCAAGTTTGACAGAGGGCTGGAAAGGAATCCGTTTTTTTTTTTTTATTCCAAATGCTAGCAATATGACTATTAGAAACTATATACCGGTACTGTCAGCTTTCCGCAGCAGACTGAAAGTTAATAAGAATAATTACAAGAAGTACCAACATTTCTTTACAAATAAACTGTGAGTAATTGTTATTGATAGTTAATTGATGGAATTGTTGAGCACTGACCATCTGTCCAGTAACTGGTGACATCACAGTTGAGGATAAGAGTGGACAGACATGTGTGAAGGTGACCAAAGTCTCGAGCCTGGAGAGACATCCAGCGTCTAGGTAATGGCTCCTGAACAATAATAAACAACCTTTGAGTTAGCTAAATACATATATATGTGTGAGAAGCATACTAATGTAATCATTCAGATTCACATATTATCATGATGGTGAGAGCAGAAAGTCCAACAATCATGCACATTTTTCATTCTTCAGATGATACAAAGTATATGAAGTGGAAAAAAATGACTGCAAGTTATTTGATAATCTATGTGGAACAAACATGATGGAATGCAATGGTGATAAGATAATCTAGAGAGGATGGTGATTTGAATGATAGCCAAGACCTTACCTGATCAGGACCAGTTGAGGGATTCCCCAGTAAGAAGACCATCAACCTTTGGAAAGCACTCCGGCCAAACATATGGGTACATGCCTTTGTTCCCTGTAACAAAGCAATGACAGATGGTCTACATACACTGATAATGGTCAATGGAATAAATCATTTCTAGATGACAGTATATCCTCTAAGTGATTCAATCATAGCCTGTAAAATTTCCTACCACAAAATCGGGGGATGATCAGATTTATTGCGACAGCATGACAACAAAATGGTCCAAAATCATGCAGATAATTGAATATTTCCCAATTTCTTAATGATTTTTGAGGGTGATCAGAAGAAGTGATTTTTAAAGGATTTACCGTACACGGGTTTGCTGTGCAAATACTGCTAGAACAGCAGCCTCATTATTCCAAACATTGCAATATCATGAATATTGCAGACTCTGGAAAGGTTACTATGTTTCCAGTTCACTTAATATGGCAGTGGTCAAGGCATTACGAGTGACAAACTACAAATGAAAGCACTGGTTTTGAAGTGCAAGATTGGGTGAAATTCCTCAGGCTTATTTTAAACAATGACAGGTTAATATATATTGTTTTAATAAAGGAGGTTCAGAAAATAATCATTAGTGGGGGGATGCTTTAAATTTATTTCTATTGGTGGTGGTGGCTTCATTCAAGCTTGATAGATAAGTGAAAATAAACTATATGTCTAAAGATGAAGGGTGAAATTCAAAACTGTCATCCAGCAAGTTTCCAATAGATTTCTGGAGAAGGAATTATGAGGGAAGGAGTGAAGAAAGAAGACCTACCACCTGTACTATATACATCTAGTAATTTAGCAGGAAGAAATACTGGATACAGTGTTAACAATTCTCTAGGACACCTACCATCTGTACCACATAGGACTTTACAAGGATGAAATACTGGATACAGTGTTTACAGTTCTCCAGGACATCTACCATCTGTACTACATAGGACTTTAGTAGGAGGATATACTGGATACAGTGTTTACATTGATCTAAGACATCTACCATCTGTACCACATAGGACTTTACAAGGATGAAATACTGGATACAGTGTTTACAATTCTCCAGGACATCTACCATCTGTACTACATAGGACTTTAGTAGGAGGATATACTGGATACAGTGTTTACATTGATCTAAGACATCTACCATCTGTACCAAATAGGACTTCAGAAGGATGAAATACTGGATAGTGTTTACAGTTTTCCAGGACACCTACCATCTGTACTACATGTATATATGACTTTAGAAGGGGGGAATACTGAATACAGAGTTAACAGTTGTCTAGGACATCTACCATCTGTACTACATAGGATTTTAGCAGGGGGAAATACTGGACACAGTGTTTAGTTCTCTATGACACCTACCATCTGTACTACATAGAACTTTAGTAGGGGGGAAAACTGGATACAGTATTTACAGTTCTCTAGAACACCTTCCATCTATACTACATAGGACTTTAGAAGGAGGAAATATTGCCTGGATACAGTGTTTACAGTTCTGTAGGACACCTACCATCTGTACTACATAGGATTTTAGCAGGGGGAAATACTGGACACAGTGTTTACAGTTCTCTATGACACCTACCATCTGTACTACATAGAACTTTAGTAGGGGGGAAAACTGGATACAGCATTTACAGTTCTCTAGAACACCTTCCATCTATACTACATAGGACTTTAGAAGGAGGAAATACTGCCTGGATACAGTGTTTACAGTTCTGTAGGACACCTACCATCTGTACTACATAGGAATTCAGAAGGAGGAAATATTGGATACAGAGGTAACAGTTCTCTAGGACACCTACCATCTGTACTACATGGGACCTTTAGAAGGGGGGAATACTGAATACAAGGAGGGAATACTGAATACAGAGTTAACAGTTCTCCAGCACACCTACCATCTGTACTACATAGGATTTTAGAAGGATGAAATACTGGATACAGTGTTTACAGTTCTCCAGGACACCTACCATCTGTACTACATAGGACTTTAGTTGGAGTAAATACTGGGTGCAGTCTTAACAATTCCCCAGGACACCTGCTATCTTTACTACATAGGACTTTAGAATGAGAAAATACCGAATCAGGGTTAACAATTCTCCAGGACACCTACCATCTGTACTACATAGGACTAGTACATGTAGGAGGAAATACTGGATACAGTGCTAACAATTCTCTAGGACACCTACCATCTGTATTACATACGACTTTAGAAGAGGGGGGATACTGAATACAGAGTTAACAGTTGTCTAGGACCCCTACCATCTGTACTACATAGGACTTTAGCAGGAGGAAATACTGGATACAGTGTTTACAGTTCTCTAGGACACCTACCATCTGTACTACATAAAACTTTAGTAGGGGGAAAACTGGATAGAGTATTTACAGTTCTCTAGGACACCTTCCATCTGTACTACATAGGACTTCAGGAGGAAGAAATACTGAATACAGTGTTTACAGTTCTCAGGACACCTACCATCTGTACTACATAGGACTTTAGGAGGAAGAAATACTGGATACAGTGTTTACAGTTCTCTGGGACACCTACCATCTATACTACATAGGAATTTAGAAGGAGGAAATACTAGATACAGAGTTAACAGTTCTCCAGGACACCAGCATAGGACTCTAGAAGGAGGAAATACTGGATACATTGTTTACAGTTCTCTGGGACACCTACCATCTGTACTACATAGGACCTTTAGTAGGAGGAAATAATGGATACAGTATTTACAGTTCTCTAGGACACCTTCCATCTGCACTACATAGGACTTTAGAGAGAGGAAATACTGGATACAGTGTTTACAGTTCTCTGGGACACCTACCATCTGTACTACATAGGACCTTTAGTAGGGGGAAATAATGGATACAGTATTTACAGTTCTCCGGGACACCTTCCATCTGTACTACATAGGACTTTAGAAGGAGGAAATACTGGATACCTTGTTAACAGTTCTCTAGGACACCTACCATCTGTACTACATAGGAATTTAGAAGGAGGAAATACTGGATACATTGTTTACAGTTCTCTGGGACACCTACCATCTGTACTACATAGGACCTTTAGTAGGAGGAAATAATGGATACAGTATTTACAGTTCTCTAGGACACCTTGTACTACATAGGACTTTAGAAGGAGGAAATACTGGATACCTTGTTAACAGTTCTCTAGGACACCTACCATCTGTACTACATAGGAATTTAGAAGGAGGAAATACTAGATACAGAGTTAACAGTTCTCCAGGACACCAGCATAGGGCTCTAGAGAGAGGAAATACTGGATACATTGTTTACAGTTCTCTGGGACACCTACCATCTGTACTACATAGGACTTTAGGAGGAGGAAATACTGGATACAGTGTTTACAGTTCTTAGGACACCTACCATCTGTACTACATAGGAATTTAGAAGGAGGAAATACTGGATACAGAGTTAACAGTTCTCTAGGACACCTACCATCTGTACTACATAGGAATTTAGAAGGAGGAAATACTAGATACAGAGTTAACAGTTCTCCAGGACACCAGCATAGGACTCTAGGAGGAGGAAATACTGGATACATTGTTTAGTTCTCTGGGACACCTACCATCTGTACTACATAGGACCTTTAGTAGGAGGAAATAATGGATACAGTATTTACAGTTCTCTAAGACACCTTCCATCTGTACTACATAGGACTTTAGAAGGAGGAAATACTGGATACCTTGTTATCAGTTCTCTAGGACACCTACCATCTGTACTACATAGGAATTTAGAAGGAGGAAATACTAGATACAGAGTTAACAGTTCTCCAGGCCACCAGCATAGGACTCTAGAAGGAGGAAATACTGGATACCTTGTTAACAGTTCTCTAGGACACCTACCATCTGTACTACATAGGAATTTAGAAGGAGGAAATACTAGATACAGAGTTAACAGTTCTCCAGGACACCAGCATAGGACTCTAGAGAGAGGAAATACTGGATACATTGTTTACAGTTCTCTGGGACACCTACAATCTGTACTACATAGGACTTTAGGAGGAGGAAATACTGGATACAGTGTTTACAGTTCTTAGGACACCTACCATCTGTACTACATAGGAATTTAGAAGGAGGAAATACTGGATACAGAGTTAACAGTTCTCTAGGACACCTACCATCTGTACTACATAGGACCTTTAGTAGGAGGAAATAATGGATACAGTATTTACAGTTCTCTAAGACACCTTCCATCTGTACTACATAGGACTTTAGAAGGAGGAAATACTGGATACCTTGTTATCAGTTCTCTAGGACACCTACCATCTGTACTACTTAGGAATTTAGAAGGAGGAAATACTAGATACAGAGTTAACAGTTCTCCAGGACACCAGCATAGGACTCTAGAAGGAGGAAATACTGGATACATTGTTTACAGTTCTCTGGGACACCTACCATCTGTACTACATCTATAGGACCTTTAGTAGGAGGAAATAATGGATACAGTATTTACAGTTCTTTAGGACACCTTCCATCTGTACTACATAGGACTTTAGGAGGAAATACTGGATACAGTGTTTACAGTTCTTAGGACACCTACCATCTGTACTACATAGGAATTTAGAAGGAGGAAATACTGGATACAGAGTTAACAGTTCTCTAGGACACCTACCATCTGTACTACATAGGAATTTAGAAGGAGGAAATACTAGATACAGAGTTAACAGTTCTCCAGGACACCAGCATAGGACTCTAGGAGGAGGAAATACTGGATACATTGTTTAGTTCTCTGGGACACCTACCATCTGTACTACATAGGACCTTTAGTAGGAGGAAATACTGGATACAGAGTTAACAGTTCTCCAGGACACCAGCATAGGACTCTAGGAGGAGGAAATACTGGATACATTGTTTAGTTCT
>JAVTVY010032830.1:0-14813 GCA_036873755.1 Hanleya hanleyi
AACAGCATACTGTGTTTGCTCTTCACTATCAAACTCATTTGGATCAATACCCAAGTACGCATCCAACGCTAGACGTGGATGTCGCCCAAACATTAGGTAAAATGGGGAGTACCCGGTACTGTCGTGCTTTGTGGCATTGTAAGAGTGAACAAGGGAAGGAACGTACGTTTTCCAATCGGCTTTCTGTTCTACCGACAGGGTACCCAACATGTTAAGCAGAGTGTGATTGAAGCGTTCGCACATTCCGTTCCCTTGAGGATGGTATGGTGCGGTGCGAGTTTTCTGAATGCCAGTTAACTTACATAACTCGGTTATGACCCGCGACTCAAAATTTCTGCCTTGGTCACTGTGGAGCCGACCTGGAAATCCATAATGAACAAAGAATGTATCGAAAAGTATACCAGCAGTAGTTCGCGCAGTTTGGTTACGTGTCGGAACTGCCTGGGCAAATCTCGTGAAATGGTCGGTAATGACCAGTATGCTACTATACCCACCTTTCGAAGTTTCCAAAGACAAATAATCGATACAAACCAGCTCCATAGGTTGAGTTGTAACAATACTTACCAATGGAGAACTCCTACCGGATGTTGGACTTTTCCTCCGGAGGCATCGATCACAGAAGCGAACTTTTCGAACAACATCTTCGGACATCCTCGGCCAGTAAAATCGAGAACGGACGAGCTCCAGAGTGCGATCCCTGCCTTGATGACCTACGTCATCGTGCAAGCTTCTGAGGGCGAACTCCCTGTACTGTTTAGGGAGTACCAACTGAAACAGATCCTGGCCATCTTTCTGTGATTTACGGAAGAGAACTGTATCCCTGTATACAAGCTTGTCCCACTCCTTCAACATGCACTTTACATCCGTGTCCTCTTGTGATAATGCCCCTTGGTCCGGTCGCTTTCCTGCATCTACAAATTGAATAACTCTGCCTACGACGTCGTCCGTTACCTGGGCTTTCCTCCAACTCACCTTATCACTCAGTAGTGGCAAAGAGATCTGCGCAGCACATCTGACATGCATGTCAACAGGAGGGCAGTCCGTTTCCAAGTTGAACCCACTCTGACATATCGCTTTGACTACGTCGTCCCTGATGTCAATTTTCTGTACGTCACTCCCGGCATCAGTCGTAAAGCTGGGATGACGGGAAAGAGCATCTGCATCTCTATGACTCGCTCCGGATTTGTACTCTATGCTGAAGTCATATGTGGACAGGTCAGCAAGCCACCTATGTCCCGTTGCATCTAGCTTGGCAGAAGAAAGCACATACGTCAAAGGATTATTGTCGGTTTTAACAGTAAAACGGTGGCCATACAGGTAATCGGTGAATTTGTTACACATAGCCCATTTCAACCCTAAGAACTCCCTCTTATGAGCCGGGTAATTTTTCTCGGACTTCTTCAACCCTCGACTTGCGTACGCGATCACTCGTTCACAGCCGTTCTGATTCTGATAAAGCACTGCACCTAAACCGTCTGCGCTTGCGTCGACGTGCAAGAGAAATGGCAATCTGTAATCTGCATATGCTAATACCGGAGGGGTTGTCAAGGCCTCAATGATCGTTTCGAAACTCTCCTGATGACGATCGCCCCATTCCCACGTGGGATCTCTGACGGACTTTGACTTCCGGACTTTCTTCGGTCGACCAACCAGCAAGTCGTTCAAGCAGCGAACAATCTTCGCATAATCAGATACGAACCTCCGGTAGTATCCAGCGAAACCTAAAAAAGTACGCAGCTCACCCACATTTCGAGGAGTCGGCCATTTCTTCAAAGCCTCTATCTTCTCGGGATCAGCAGCTATGCCCGTTTCAGATACCACGTGACCCAGGTATTTCATCTCTCGTCTGAAAAAGTCGCACTTAGAAGGTTTTAGTTTAAGGTTTTGCTCTTCCAATCTGCTGAAAACGGATTCCAAGCGTCGCAAGTGTTCCTCGTAAGTTTTGGAAAAGACGATGACGTCATCTATGTAAACAAGGCACTCTTTCAGATGTAGGTCATGCAAGCAAGACTCCATTAGCCTTTGAAAAGTGGCGGGTGCGTTGGTCAATCCAAAAGGCATACGGTTACATTCGTAAAAGCCTAGTGGACCTACGGAAAATGCCGTCTTGCACTTGTCCTCTTCTTTAACCTCGACCTGCCAGTACCCGGATCTTAGGTCAAGTTTGGTGAACCATGATGCACCAGCGAGACAATCCAAGGTCTCGTCAATACGAGGTAAAGCGTAGCTGTCGCGCACTGTCCGAGCATTTAATTTTCTGTAATCTAAACAGAATCGGAGACTATTGTCGGGTTTCCGGACAAGTACGACGTTTGAGGAGTATGGACTACAAGATTTTCTGATGGCACCACATGCCATTTAAATGAACTCTCACCTCATCAAACAGGGCTGGTGGGATTCTCCTGTAAGGGTCTTTAAACGGTTTGTTGTCAGTCAAATGTATTTCGTGTTTGACAGAAGTAGCATGCCCAAGATCCAAAAGACTGCTGGACATGATGTGTGTCCAACGACCTAGTAGTTCCTCAGCTTCTTCGCGTTGTTCCGTTGTAATCGGGCTACTACCCAAGTCTACACCCAGATCCTCTAATGACCTGGTTTTAGTCTCCTTAACCATTTCGTTATTATCAGGACCTACTCTCTGATCAATAACCGATACTGATTGCAATATACACATCTTTGTTTTAGGTGGTATGCAAATAATCCGTGCAGACATATTGCAAATTCTGACCGGTAAACAAACTGTTGCACCCTGGGATTTCAACGTCACCACCTGTGGACTCATTAACAAACCACCTGGGAGTCTAGACTCCTGTTGTTCAAGAATGACTGGCTGTTTACTATTCACAGGGTTATGCACGATACCTTTTAATGTCAACACCTCATTTGGCTTCACTTTGATTGGACGAGTGTTGGTAGACTTCACAGCGCCAATCTTACCTACATTTCGCAGAAGAGTACAAGCAGTCACCCATGGTTCCCGACCAGCGATACCTACATTCACCTTGTCCATGAAGAACTTAAGAACATTGGTCCCCACAATCATAGGAACACGCTCATTGTACTCGGTTTTCGGAACGACCAGAACGGGAGCAACCATTATTTGCTTTAATCCAGGGCAGGACAACTCCACCTCGACATATCCCGAGTATGGGAGAATGTTTCCCGAGGCACCACTTACCTCCAGCTTGAAGTCATTTATAGAGCGCAATGGTGACGATAAGTGATCTTTCAAATATTTCTCAGAGATCGTGGTTACCATTGACCCAGTGTCGAGAAGACACTTGCACTCAACACCATCAACCATAATAGTGGACTCGTTGGCTTCACCCACTAAAGATGTTTTTATCATTTCCGGGCTTTCTTCTTCTTGACCTCCATGTTGCCCGTCACTGGAGGTCACTAAAAGTTTAAAGGAGTTTTCGGTACAGTATCAGCCTGAACAATCTGGTCAGAACCCAGAGAACTACTTTCGGTAGCAGGAGCCGGACTATATTCCGACCGGAAGTTTCTACCCCTGCCTCGATTAAACCGATTTGAATTTTGACCAATTTTATTTTCCATAGAGGTCAGTTTATCCAAAATAGCTTCTAGTGGGTCAGGTTTAGAAACTTTTACCTGTTTATCCTCCAACCTCTTTAGACGTTCGGCGATTTCCTTCAATTGTGATTTCACTTCTCCGAGTGCTCCAGTTTCTAAATTTTCGGAAGTCTGTGACATTTGTTTGACTTTCTTACCCCTGTTGGAAGCTTGCACACCATCGCAATCCTCTAATTCTCTCTCAACACATCTCACCTCCTTAAGAAGTGCATCATAATTCAAAACAGTGTCAAATTTATGTCTGGTGGCAGATTTCAACCGGTCACTATGTAAGCCTGTCCAAAATTTGGTTCTTAGCATATCATCAGATGACCTTGAACTTAATGAACCTCTCTCCACAGCTTTCTGCAGAGTATCTTCGAGTCGACAACCCCACGTGGCAACAGTCTCGTCGGGCTTTTGTTGGCTCATGTAAAAGGTCTGCAAAATCGATTCACCGGTGACGACCGTTCCGTAGACCCCTTCTAACTTATCTATGATATCACATATTTCGGCATCTTCTCCTAAATGAAGGCAAAGTTTACCTGCCTCTCCCTTAAGAGATTTTCTAACTGCCTGTAACAACACTTTAGGAGAATGAACTTTATCCCGGATTAGACATTTTACTTCAAATTTCCACAAATCAAACGCGGATTCCGACTTCGGAACCGGTTCGGTACCTGAAAATATGCTAATTTTAGGGACTTGGAAAGTTGTTCGGTCTGTCGTACTGGGAAGGGAAGAAAAGGGCCTGTGTGGCGAACCAAAACCTTTTGTGGAGATATTATACCTCCCGGTCTTTTCCAGATGATCTACCATTAATTGTTCATCTTCGTCCGTAAACTTACGTTCGTGAACCTTTGATTTTGCTCCGCCGGTTTCCTCCTCGAATCCGTCTGGGTTCCAGGAATCCATTTTCCGAGTACACCTAGGAAACAACCTGTCTAACGGATACAATGAACAGAATTTCGAGAGGTGTGTAGTGTGATGATAGGGAAATGCGAATGTACGATGAATGAAAGTTGTCGCACGAATATATGAATATATTAGTACAGGTAATTGGATAACAACTGGCGTACCGAACTCGCGTTAAGTATTACGTAACACGGTAGTTTCGATGTCAAACTATATCACGACAGCGAGATGACAACTAAACGAGCTCTATATAAAACCGTAGAAAATGCCGTTTAAAATCGGAAATACTCGGAAATCTCAGCAAAAGTTAAGTTATCAGAAAATGGAAAATCCTATCCAACTACTCTATTACATACACGATCCAGATATTCTGATCACAATTTATCAGTTTGCAATGTATCAAAATTGTATATCTCACGTATATGTACACAACAAAAACACTAGACACATTTACCAATTCAATTAACTCAAAGTCATATCAAAACAGCATTCGAGCCCTAAAAAAGAAAACCCCCAAAAGCAATTCGCGCGCACATGCAATGTCACAAATCTCGCCAGTCAGTCAAATTCGTTCGTTATTCACGCGTTCGGTATTCAATGTCAGCATTCAAGTTCTGTGTTCAATGTCAATAATAAAGTATCAAATTTCAGTTCAAGTCAAATACAATTATACAGTTCAGCAACCAATTTAGTCAATGTTCTGTTAACAGTTCTGCAGCGAATCAAATGAATCAGTAAAGGTACCACTCAATTATTTTTCATACAGGTCCGGTCACAAATTATATGTAAATATTCGATGTTCAGACGAAATATCCGTCCAAATCTCCAATCTTTCGGCACACGCGAATTGATGGCACTCCAACGAATTGATCCTTTACGTACCGGTACACAGAACAGCTCAAATTAGTGGTCAAGCTCAACCGGACGGCTACTGGACATCTAATAAGTTACCAGAGGAATCAGCACGTGTTGTACACACAATAAGTAGTAGTGGCCTAACAGACCGTGGACTGCGGATCGTCTGTGGCTCCAGCCGACATCGCTCACCATAGATATGTAGGACATCCAATATTAACTCGGCACTCAATAAACCCGTCCCCCATCGGGCGCCAATTTGTCACCGGGTACGGTACGAGACAATAATCAGGCGACGAGTTTGAGTGATACCGTTTTATTCCTGCAAAATATATGACACAAACGTACAAGGTGTCCGTGAGCAAGCGACTGGAGCCTATTTATGGCTCCAAATTACAACAATCAATTGGTACAAATAAATCATTACGTTTGCTAATTAATACGGATATATCAAGATGTTCGACAATTAGTACGAACAAATCATTTCAGTCAACAAGCAGTAATTCATTTATCCAAATCGTAGTATATCAGCGACACAGATATTTCAACAAATCATTTATCAAATCCATTAGATATGAATTATATGTCTAGGATAGCGTGGATAATATGGAAACATTACCATTACGACTAACCATACGTGAGATATAAGGAGATACCCACACAAAGTATATAAATCAACATACCTGCAAAATATATGACACAAACGAACAAGGTGTCCGTGAGCAAGCGACTGGAGCAAACTCTCTTGCAGGTAGGCGACTTATATACACAAAATCCTATCAATGCAGCACGGACCAATACAAGAAGAATTAGAATTCTAAAGCCTATGCAAAAATATTGTACGATGTCCAGGCTAAAGTCACCTGAAGTAGTTTAAAATATAAAAGAAATAAGACGTCCGAGCGGCGCGGTGCTTGGAATATAAAATAGATATCCAGCACATCCCGAAAATAAAGACCTAAAGCCGAGAGCGGTAGCATAAAGCCGAATGGATTACATAAACCACCGCGTCGTCTTATATGGTGGTCCACGTAACGCAGCGATACACCTTGGATAATTAAACCTACATTAATAGTGTTAGTACATGTTATATACGTCAATATGTGATAGAAATGTGATGATTATGGAATGATGTGAAAATGAACATCTTCATAGAACAAAAAAATGACATTGTGACACAGTGAAGAAACAATGACACAATGATGAACATAATATTGACTTGGGGCTAATTATAAAACGATCTAATATAAATTTGACCTTGAAAATAATTTTTTGGAAACGTAAACACTCTTGACCCGCAATAGGTACGGACTTGTTGCCTGGTACTTCAAAGAATGAGTTTTTTCGTTGTCAATGGCCCCGTATGTCCTAATTCAAATGCAATTATGGGACCTATTTTGCTTCATGTTACACGACCATCGATATTTGGGGTCATTATGTCGGGCAGAAAAACAGTCCGTGAGAAGCACAGTATCTCTAGCTTAAATTTCGACATTCAAGCCATGGACCCCAGCAACCATGCTAACATTTTCAACTTGATGAAGCCGTGAAGGGCTCAAACAAAGCTCGGAAATTTGTTCAACAGCTGCCGCTTAACATAAACGTGTTTGTGAGAAGAAAAAGGGGATTAAAATGTATAAGCCAGTAACAAGCAATGTGAGAAAAACGTGTCTGTGCGTGCAAAACCACCAAAGCAATGCTCGCGACCAAAGCGACCATGTATTGACTCATTTGCGGTAAGAATGGAAAAACCGTGCCATTGTACCAACAATGTCTAGTTAGGTCTTTCCATTTCGAATAAAAATACTTATTGTTATTATACGGATTTTTTATTATTATGCTATCCAGATTTTGACCCCAACGAAACATCCTCAAAGCCTCACTGTATGGCTTAGATATTGAGCACACGGTTAGATACACGTTTGAACTTATATTATTATTTTAATAACTGGCCTTGACTTTGACCTAATACAGTACAGGTGTGTAAAGTTAAATTTATTTTGCGAATATTAACCGAACGGATTGGAAGATGAAGTTGACATTTGGAAAGCAAGTGTTTTGAGTTCTTTCCCCAACAAATGAGCCAATAAAATAAATGGGTCAGACAAGCTGTTTTCGCGTTCTCTCCCCTGCTGACCCCTCGAATGTTTCTCGGATGCTGCCTAAATGTTGAAACCGATCTTCAGCCAAAGTCACGATCAGAGGCCAATATGAATAACTATGGAGTTATCCCCTTTGATGCTTTTCAAAACCATTTTATAAGGAAATAAGCCACAGCATTGATTCTCCTAATATTAATAAACACTTTAATGACCCAAAAGAACAGGACCTTAAATTCAGCATTTGACCCCCAGGAGCGTCTGTGTATGACTGCAAAGTTTGGTTGTCAACTCTTGAACTGCTGATATCAGTCTGAAAATAAGGCCACGTGACCTACATGGCGTCACAAGGTCAACATTTGTGTCAGAACTCGGCCTTGACTTTGAACTTTGAAGTGTTAAGCCTCCAAATATCGAAAAACGACTTCCATTTTCTGAAAAACTAACACACCAACAACACAATATTGACTTTCCCTTGTGGCCAATTATAGAACAACCGATATGACCTTGCCCTTAAATATTACACAATGTAAAAAGCGTTGTATTTCTTTTTCTCGAAAACTACATCTTGCATGAATTTGTAATGTAGTACATTTGTTCTCCATAACACAGGTATGATTTTTAACCTGACCTTGACCATGGTTTTAGAGATATGGCCATTGACAGTTTTGCGACTCCAGGGCCATAACTGGAAAACTGTCGGGAATTTTAACTTGAAATTTTCATATAATTATAGATCATTACATGACATAAGGGAAACACATTAGAACCCATAAAAATATACCAGAAAGAATGGAAGACAATTAGAAATTGAAATTTCGGCTTTATTCAAATTTTGTAAAAACTATGCATCCAATCATCATTATTTTATGGTGTGATTGAGGGAATATATATGTGTGTTTATTTATGATATTACAATGTTGTAACAATGATAGTTTGGGAAATGTTGTAAAAACATTTTCCCCACTTTGTATATACTATTTACCAATTACTCGTCGTCTTGAGCGCTTTCGATTTTCGTGGAATGTGAAGTGGCTGATTTCCACCACCATGCAATTTTATAACACATCAGTATTAGAGAGCTACGAAGTGGTTCTCCGGTAGCAAAGTCCTGTATGTAACGCGGCACACCAAATTAAAGCTTTCCGGACTTTCCATTCCGACTGAGCCCGCCGAGTCACCCCGAAATCGCATTTAAATTAACGTCGTCTTACATGAGGAATGTGGCTGGTAACCCTGACGTTCCCCCCTGAAAACCCATGTGTGTCTTTGTCAATTGAATGGTCGGTGTTCAATCATCATTACATCCACATCGCATATGTAACACGACATGAATTTAATTTCCAATGCGAGAATACTGTAATGGGACAACGGTAGCTCTAGGCTGTGCTGCTACAGTAATGATATGTGAGCTATTAAATTGATTTTGTGTTACATAGGAGACGTCGGATCTCCTTATAATTGAAATGAATACAATGGAAAATAATAGGCATTCGGTGGTTGAGAAGGAACATTTGGCACTTGTTCAAAAATATCACGAAACGAATTTCATACTAAGGATCATCAGGACTTTTGACATTTTTTAAATTTTTTGCCAAGTCTAAATTTCTAAAAACGCTCCTTATCATTATAATGACCAAATTTTATGACACATTGATACCATGAGATATGATATGACAAAAAATGTATTTTTTTTTTTTGGAAATTGTTTTCAATACCTTTGTGAAGCAAAAATGTAATGAAATGACAAAGAATTTCGTGAAGCGACTTTCAGGAAATAAATACTATAACAGGCCAAGAAAACGATAAATAGAATGACTCAACTAAGTTTTGGAGGTCCGACGAGCGAAATTATCCATTCGCCTGAAGCACGTGGCCGTACATCCATTCTCGACTCCGCATGTCATCACCAATGACCGGTGAAATCTCATCATTTTGCCCCCGACGTGACAACGAAATAAAGATAATTCAATAGAAAATAAACTATAGCAGATATCAATTTCAAATTTTCTACAAATACACAGTAAGCCCATTTTCAGCCCATCTGTTTAAATAGAGATCGAATTTAGCGCTTTCATCCCACACAGTTCGGTATGTCTCAGACCATGCTTCTTTTCCAAACAAGGTGACCCATCACATCTCAATAATATTCATACGCCCATATAGGCATGTCGAAAATATCGTCAATATCATGTATAAACATCAAAGAAGCATCATAATTGAAATAATCGAAATATGGTGATATTTAGCATCCAACATATTTATTTCGACAGTTTCGAAAGAAGAAAATAATTTCTGTAAACCACTCTAGATATCTACTTTTCGAGCCGCCTTACTCTAATATCCGGCCGCCTGCTTCTCGTGAAATCGCGCGAGATATGATATTTTGGTGAAACTGATGAAAAACAGATCATCCGTCTAATTACATCAAATTTAGACAACAAAGATGGTATTATAGTAAATTTCGGTGAGCAGCCCTCCCATCTGAATGGTTCAGCATTCCGATCGCATGTTCTGAAAGCGTTTGTCGATGAAAATGGGTGAGCGTAAACGTGTGTACATGAATGGCATTAACCCTCACGACCATGTCCCAACAACACAACATCACGAAACAACAACAACATGTTGAATGATTGTCTTATTCAGACGGACTTTGATTGACAGGTGTTCGGTTTTGTGCGAAGGGTTAATGCATCGAGGCCGGAAAAAGTTCACCTCAGCAGGAAGAAATGTGAATCGCCATTTTTCTGAACATTTCAGTTTGCTTGACCACGTGTAGCATTCTATTTTCCAACAACTTCAAGGTCATTCTTGTTTGGCCTCAACGAGGAGATGATTCAACTTTATTCGTGAGTTAACAGTCACCACATTTCTTCGATTTCCAAATTTTACTTCGAAAGATTCACTACATTTTTCATCAAGTTTGTTCCACTAAGTCATTTTTTCGAATTACTTCAAAGAAATAGCCATATTTTCTTGTGTTTCATTGTGTTTCCTATCTTTCTGAGATGAAATAATGTACCCTTGATAATTTAGTGCATTTTTGAAAATTTCAACCTGACAAACAAAATGTCAAAATCTCTCCCGTCCCCCTGATCCTTAACAAAGGTCCCGTTCCTTGCACATTGTATCATATATGGCATTTTATTACTTTATGTTTCCACTTCTGCATTACTTTGCATCCCACTACAGCGAAAGTATACGCTTGGGGGGTGGGGGACACTCATGGAAAGACCGTGTCGTTGTACCAACAATGTCTAGTTCTTATTATTTTTATTTTGTTTTTGCGACAGCGGCTAAACGGCTTGATATACAGCTTAGATATTTGGTAAATTCGTAGATACTAGGCTGAAGTTTCTGGATTAGGTATTCAACTTTGACCTTGACCTGTTGAGCTATGGGTTTTTCTAATAAAACATAATTTTTCGAATATTGACCAAACACATAAGCTGATGCAGCTGAAATTTAGAACGTAAAAGTTTGAAGATTTGCGCAACAAAATGAGTCAATAAAATAAATAGGGCAGACAAGCAGTTTTCGGGTTCTCTTCCCTGGCACCGTTTCCCTGTCTTCGGTGTACAGTCAAAATTAAAGAAAATTAATGATTGGTAAGTCTTACATATGGACATGCTGTAGCTATATTTTTTAATTTGTACGTAAATAGTACTTACGGCATTGATTCTCCTAATATTAAGGAATATTTTAAAGACCAAAAGATAACTATTTAAACCTCATCAACGGAGACATCGCAGCCATGGTTGGCGAAAGTTTAATAGTTCGATGATTCACGATCATATCACTTTTAATTACTTAGTGGGTTTAACTAACACACCCAATAGTATACATAGCTTACGTACAGTTCTGTATGCGTTACCTCTGAGAGCTGTAGATCAAATAGCCAGAGATATACAACAATCTGCGTCTTCAGGAAATATAATATCACCAAAAATCAAAGTATGTCAAGATATAGCGTATTTTCGGTTGTATCGTCTGAAGAACATGTAATCGAAACATCTCAAGATCGGCTTTCTTGAAACTCAACTACTTAGATAAAGGACTAAACATCATTAATTTTCCTCGAATCCTGAATGATCCAGAGGTACGCAACGCTGTACCAAACTATTTTAAGTTCACAGAACCTCCTTGCATTTCATATAAGTATACTAAATCTATAGCCACCAAAATATTCAATTACTCCAATGCTGTGAAAGTTATTTGACTGGAACTTATACGTCAGAGGCTATAGTTGTGATTGTGAATCATCGAACTTTATCTATACACCATGCAAACATATTGTGACTGGTGCTCTTGATATGGTGAGCGATAAGGATCTGAAATTACCCCAAAAGAAAGGACCTAAATATAGAGAGCCGAGAAGAATAAATTTGAAGGCCGACCAGAAGATAGTCCTGTCTGCATTGGAACAGTACGTTATTGATTGGCCTAAGCGAGAAAAAGTTGAACCTACAGTACTCGCTGATTGGCTGGACCTCACCAAGAGCAAGGTCGTTGAAACAATCCGCCATATTGACAGAAGTACTCTTCCCTAAGCAAAACAAGTACTGAGAAACCTCAATTCGCAAGAAGTTCTAGCAAATCTCCAGAGTAAATTCGTCATAGTCCCAGCAGACAAAGCTCCGAATAATATAATATTCATATGTAAATATTACTATTACCAGGCGCTGGTTAAAGAATTGAGTGTAGACATATCTTCATCAAATACGTCTACTTACTCCCAAACTGCATTTACTCTGGAAGATTTATTTAACAATCACAAAAAGTTTCTCAGGGAAAGAGGTATTTGTCTTTCAACCAATCATAACGACATACCAAAACTATACTGGACTCCCAAAATGCATAAATCACCATACAAAGCTAGATTCATAGCTGGTTCTAGAAGCTGCACCACCAAGCTTCTTTCAACCCAATTGACGAGGGCCCTTCAGGAGATAAAAGCATTTTGGGAAAGGTATTGCGCCACGATTTCTAAGAACTCTGGGGCTGAATGCATGTGGATACTGAAAAACTCAAAATGTCTCACGGAAGAACTTGATGCTAAAGGTCACATACCGTACAGACATGTATCCACATGTGATTTCTCGACTCTCAATACTACAATCCCTCATCAGGACCTTATTGTCCGTCTAAGTTCATTAATAGTATCTGTGTTCAAGAAAACTGATCGTAGATATATTAATGCCCGAAGCCATAAAGCATTCTTTAGCTCGACTACATACAAGAGATATCATTCATGGGATGTTTCTTTGTTTATAGAGTTGCTTGAATTTCTCATTTAAAATATCTATGTGAAATTTGGCAACACAATATATCAGCAGCATATAGGTATTCCAATGGGTACTAATTGTGCACCCCTGTTGGCTAACCTGTATCTGTTCTCTTATGAATATGACTATATGCAGGCGCTTTCAAAAACCGATCCATTCAAAGCCCGTTCCTTCTCATTCATCAAACGCTATATAGACGATCTTCTTCGCTGTGGATAATCGCTATATAAATGACGCGGTGAAGGATATATATCCACCTTCACTGGATTTGCAGAAAACTACAGATAACCCTACAGGCACATCTTATTTAGATCTCTACCTCTATAAAAATGAAGCGGGCATTCTCTCGTCGACTTTTATGACAAAAGAGATGATTACAATTTCGACATCGTAAACTATCCCTTTCTGGATAGTAATATTCCAGTGGGACCTGCATATGGCGTATACATATCTCCGCTTAGTAGCATTTGCTAGATCCTGTGTTGGAAATGTGATGATTTTAATCAACGTCACAAAACATTGTTGCAGAAACTTATAAAACAGGGCTATTCCACCAAGCGCCTCCTTTCAAGTTTCTCAAATTTGGCGACCTATATCGCACTGATAGCGCAAAATACGAACGTAGCGTGCAAGATCTATGGCGCTTTACGTTTCGTAACATGTGTCCTAATTCGCTTAACAGGGCTGAGGGCCGTATGAGCCTTGTACTTCAAGATCCTCATGGTACTCTATGAACAGTCACAATCAAAGCGTGACTGAGGTACATCATTTTTAGATGACGACTCTATAACGAATATTATGGATTAAGAATACTCATCAGCGATACGGATTTGATATTTTTGGAACATCATGATGTCTTGCCGGCATCATTGAAAACTGTTGACCGCTTCTCTCTTGCAGAAACAAGCCTATGTTTATGTATACTATGATTGTCTTTTTGAATTTGGTGCTAATACTGTTATGTGGAAAATGGAATAGGTCTTTGGATTATGGACGCGGATATTCTCTAATGGACGACGGCTGGATTATGAATGACGGACTAGACGCTTGTAATTTTAACCTGTGTATGGCTGGATTCTGCTGGTGGACAAGTTGTCCCCGAGGCCGGACCCCTGCACACCCAACAAACATAATGAGCACAACTAAAAGAAAAAATATGAAGACAGACCCGAGGAACCTTAGTGCAGGTTTCTCGGCCGAGTCTCTAATAGTTCGAAATGCACTAAGATCTTTTTCAATCCAAATGACAGATATATTTCTGACAGCAAAGCAAGGCCACGACATCAAACCTTGCAATATTGCGCTTGATGATTGTTTAGCACCGAATTCTACATGTAATAATTTCAAAATTTCTAAGTGTGGACACCGTGGATGTCTCACGTGTCCACTCTTTAATACTTCAGCTTCATTTAGTTCCGCGTTAACTGGTAGCTCATATTCTGTTAACTCGTATGTTGATCTTAGTTGTTCTACTACAAACTGTATTTACTTAGTTTCCTGTAAGAAGTGTGGTCAACAGTATGTTGGCAAGACCACCCAAAGACTCCATCTTAGGGTGAACGGTCACAGAAAATCCATTAGGAAAAAACAATTGCTCATAGGTAAGCATTTTTCTGGACCTGACCATGGCTGGGATAACTTTAGTATTCAGATCATAGACGTCGTCTATCCATCTACTAAGGATTCCCCCTTTGGATTCGAGAGAAAAATCCGAGAGCGGGAATTATTCTGGATGCTAGAACTTGGGTCGGTGTTTCCATTTGGTTTAAATGATAATGTCAGTGGGTTCGGCAATGCTACAAACCGCCGTTCAAATATATCCAACATTACCCAACTATTTAAACCCCATCAACGGAGACATCGCAGCCATGGTTGGCGAAAGTTTAATAGTTCGATGATTCACGATCATATCACTTTAAATTACTTAGTGGGTTTAACTAACGCACCCAATAGTATACATAGCTTACGTACAGTTCTGTATGCGTTACCTCTGAGAGCTTTAAATCAAACAGCCAGAGATATACAGCAATCTGCGTCTTCAGGAAATATAATACCATCCAAAATCAGTAAAGTATGTCAAGAT